>LQNS02277217.1:4259736-4274673 GCA_001587735.2 Parhyale hawaiensis | reverse complement strand
TTGGAGAGCGGCGATGGCTATGTTGCTGCTATGTAGGAAGGCGGACAGTTCGGATCTGCAATGTTGGAGTCCATTGCAGTTGAACTGCATAACGGTGAGCGGAAGGGCGTTAGTGGGATGGGGAGTAAGGGGAGAGGCGGGAGGGGGGGCTGGCGTGCACAAATGGGGCACTTCCAGTCTGGGTGGTAGCTGGCGGGACTGAAAAGGCCAGAGCAGCGCATGTGGATCCAGCGCACGCAGGCGGAACACAGAAAAGACCACCCGCCGGTGACGTTCCGCGAGCAGACTGAACAGGGACAGGCAGGGCCGGGGTTGGGGTGGATGTCACCGCTTAGCAGAAAGTATAGGGGGAGAAAAGGGACTGCGGGAGGGGGAGACCGGAAAAGAAGGGGCTGCCAAGACAAGAGCGGGCAGGTCGTCGGCAGATAGGACCTGCCCGAGAAGGAAAAATCACGAAATAGCGAGAAAGAATAGTGGGAGAGGAGAGTAGGAGAGGGAAAGGAGCGCCACAGTGACCCGCGAAGCGCCACAAGCGGTGAGTGCCTGCATTTGGCCCACGGAAGTCCAGAGACTCCAGCAGGGTCCACCCACGCCGGAGACGCACAGGCATCGGGTGGATGAACTGATTAGTGACCACTCTTGGTGAGCATTGTCATGATCTCACCCCCTCCTCCCCCTGCCCCCTCAGAGGGCATAGGATGGACCGTAGGGTTAGGTTAGTTTGGTGCGCCCACCTTATGTTATGGGAAGCAGCGCTCCCAGGGGAGCCCTGTAGGTTACCTTAGCCATTAGCTACGCCTTTGGGACGTCTGTCTTTCATGCTCACTTTGCTTTCTTCTGATTTAATATTTTTACTGATATTACTTTCTTCCATTCTTTCTCTTCTTTCCTGATGTACTGTTCCCGTGCATGTTGATCCTGAATGGGAATACCTTCTTGCATGAGTTCTCGGTATCTATTGACATGTTATACAGTACCTATATCCTTTCTTTCTTCTTTTGTTAGAGCACCTTAGTTGTGGAAATTGAGGCTTAAACTACTAGCTATTCAGTAATCAAATCTCACCTCCTAATTCCTTGTATCTCAGGCCCGTACCTACATGAAGAATGAGGAGTGTGGTAGTCTATAGTACTACCGGTAGTTCAGCTAATCTTGAGTTTCAAGGTACTAGCTTAATATACCTACGAGTTACAGTCAGTGTGTCTCACCAGTTGCATATCTATATTTTAGTACTGTTAAAACAGTGATTAGAAAGCTTTGTTTACCATTTAATATAATGAAATTGAGTATCTTTGAGTTCCCATGAACTCAAAGTAGACTAATTCAAGTTTATGAGACCAAAGGTTACCATATTATATATAAAACTTATTTCTAATTACTTCTTATAATCATTTTAAAATTTAATGGCACTTAGCACTTGGTGTTTAAATTTTTAAAACGTGCTGCTCATAAATGAACTCAAATAGCTGGGTATTTTATTTTGCTTGGTGTGCTCAATAACTGAAACTAAGTGCATCTTGATCATCTACAGACCAACTTCGAGAATCGAATGTACTCCTTGAGAATAGAGTGTGGGTCACGCTACCCGGATGAGCCCCCATCCATTTTCTTTGTGAACAGAATCAACATGATGGGTGTCGACCAACAAACTGGAGCTGTAAGTATTATTTGCTTTGTGTTGCTTGAAACTCTTGTGCAGATGACAGGTCTTGCTGCCCATGAATTTTTGCTGACATTGGTGGGGTTACTGCAATAGGACTTTGTGGAGTTACTGCAATAGGACTTTGTGGGATGAAGTGATCATATTTTAGTGCCTCTTTGGTATGTAATCTGCTCTTTTAACATCAGCTATGAAAGACTGAACATTGGTTTGTACTTCCTCTACCTTACCTAGTCTAATCTAACCTAGCCAAATATAACCTAACCCAGCCCAACCTATGCGGACTAACCTAGTTTAGTTTAAGCTCATCTCTGTTAGAGAGCAGAGCCCCCATAGGGACTATACACTAAAGCCAGTTGCAGACAATAGTCTTATGTCCTGTGTTTTCACTTCACCGCGTTTAAATGCGTTGCTGTGTCTGAGTAAATGGTAAAAAAAAGAGTACTAGTTTCTGTGACGACATTCGCTAAAAATTTGACATGACACAACACACTGCAAAAGTGACATTGGCTCAGCCAGAGAAAACGACGGTAAACATTTTATCGAAACTTTCGGGAGGCATGCAGCTGTGTTTGCAACGACAGTACGAAGTATTCGAATGCGGTGAAGTAAAAACACAAGACAAAAGACTATCGTCTGCAGCGGGCTTTACTGGCTTGCAGGATGTCTTTTCTATGTACCCACTTCATTTGCTTGCTTCCGCTAGGGTGGTTAAAATAATTTCAGTTGTGGAAATTCGTCGGGCTTGATGTAATTTTTATTTTAAGCACTTGTAACAACGTGTAATTGTGTGAATTTCTATCCAATTAATGAAAATTTAGAGGTCTCCTCCTCACAGGAGTAGCTAGTGTAATAAACAGCAATTACACTGAAATTGAACTAAGAAAAGAAAAATCTATCATTTAGGAATACATTTTTTCCTCCTCATAGCTACACTGTTTTGGAAGTGGTAGAACTGCCTTCTGCTGTGCTTTGTCATAGGAGGAAGGAACTGCTTCTGGATCTAATCCTTTGTGAGGCTAAGTTGAGATAGGTGGCCAGGGCAATGTGTGTTCCCACTGCCCCTTATGGCCGTAGCCTAAGCCATAGACCGCAACAGTACTTGACTCTTAGGTCTGACGCTAGCGGCCAAAAGTCGGCAAGGGAAAAATGGGATTTTCTCAAGAGCTATTCTTTTCCCCCTATCTAATACTGAAGAAAAAAAATTCCAAGGTACCCAACATTTTTCTTACGGAGAAGGTATCTAGGATACGGTGAAGACGTACTTGGGCGCTTGCCTGCATGACTGCGTCTGGACATGTTTATAATAGCTCTTGAAAAAATCCCATTTTGGCCGCCAACGTCAGAGGCCACTTGGACCTAAGAGTCAAGTACTGTTGCAGTCTATGCATATGCCATACTGTTATATTCGCTCATCGTATGTTATGAGGGGCACAAGCCACAGAGAACTCTGTAGGTTATCTTAGCTAATAACTAGGTTTTTCGGTCATCTTTCTTTCGTGCCCACTTTGCTTGCTTCTTTTTGCCGCTCCTATTGACAAGTCTTTGTTCTGTTCTTTTCTACTTGTTTCCAGACTTGCTGTTCCCATGCGCATTGAGCGTGCGTGAGAATCCCCTCGTGTTTAGGTTCCACGTTTTTATCGACATGTTATATACATGTAATACCTATGTGTCCATTGTTCTTGACTCTGACACATCGATTTTATGTGAAAACAGAAACCATTGACTTTAGCTCACTAATTGTAACTTTCCACCACGTCATCGCCCATCTTTATGTGCCAAACCTTCCTCTTGATATCCAGGAAAATGGCCTCAGTGTCTCGTATGGCAATACGCTTCCTCGAGAATATGAGAATATTGCCTGCGGTTTTTTGCAGTCGGGTGTCCTCCTAGTCCTATATCACAAAGTCGTCCAGGTCAATGTTTGGATAGGCCCTCTTTGCATCCAGTCGCTCAAGGCTATTCATTTCTCCCTCGTCTGAAGAAGCTCCTGACCTTGGCCTTTTTCTCTGTGCTGAAAAGTTTACCAGAAAGGATAAGGTTACCAAATCTTCTAATGCATACCAAGGTAGATAATGGAAAACTTGGAGCAATCTACCGGGCCAAGGGAATTAAGACTTTGACAGTTTTCCTCGTATGTGGTCATATGAAGCTGACAGTTTTCGAACTGGAAGTCAAGGAGAAGAGCCTCCCTCTTGTGGCCCTCTGATACGCCACCGAGTGGAACGAGGTTATGCTTCTTTATCGAGTTCCTACTATCGACCTACTCTTTGTATGTAGCTAATGTCTTTGAAGGGCTCTACAGACCATGAGTTGCGGACGAGGTGCTCCGAGCAATCCCTTGTCACAACTGGTACGTCGCCGAGGGCTATCTAGCTCTGTCCTTAATGACGGGGACAGCCTTCAGTAAAGAGATGGTGGGGCCATGCTTAGGAACCTGTTCAGGTATGGAGGAAAAAGCCTTAAGAGTCCTGATGCAGCGAGGTTCTTTCGGGCCTTAAACCTAAAGGAAATTGTGATCTCCACGCATAGGAGGGCTTAGGAGAGCTTTCTTCTTGAATTGCTTGAATTGGAGGAAGAACAGGGATACCTCATTACGTCCCACAATACAGGAGACTGGCGTCGTCTTCCTGGATATCAAGAAGAATGTCTCACAAATGAAGGTGGTCAACCACGCAGTGAAGAGAGTTATCGCTCTGACCTACTCCTTTAACTCTGTCCTCACCGAGGACAAGGTCCAGCAACGATAGGTCCTATCTCCCAAAAGTGATAACCGAGCACAGATTGAAGCAGCTATACACTTCGCAAGCAAGATATCTGCCGTAATTGGCTAATGCTTATTAAGCAATATTGTTTACTTCCTTCGTTTGAACTTCTTTCGTGGTTTATTTATTTCTTCTAGAGCAGTGGTTCCCAAAGTTCAGTTTTCTACGGACCCCCTGTGGAATGAAGCACACGGACCCCCCGCCATTAAAATGGCATCAGCTTGTTATATTACGTACTGAATGAGTATTGTAGATGTCGATGGTTTCCAGGCAATTGCTTTTCAGTTAATACAGAACGGCAGAGGCATAACAACATACGCCAGACATATAATTACTGTACTCGTGTTACCGTCACGTGACACCCCGGCTCAGCCCATTATTCACATACAGCGAGTTTTCAGCTTTAACTCTCTTAATTTTATTTGGACTCGCTCTAATTGACTATTTGCATTGAATGATAGTTAGTATATGATATTCTCTCCATTTTTGAAAAAGAAAAAGCTAAGTTTTTGTGACCAAGTAAATGCATTTACGGGTAACTAGACCATATATACTTAAAATTTTTCAATTTCATTAAATTGATATAAAATATTATTATAAGCTATTTAAACATACATTTTTCTTCCTGTAACCTGAAATTATTCTGTAATTTTTGTCTTGTATGGGATGAAAACAATGCAATATTGCCACAGATGCTTCAAACGTCATGAACCAGTAGGTGGTCCGAGCATGAACAACAGAGGGTCCGTTGGTTCATATGCACCCCTAATGGGAAACACTGTTCTAGAGACCCTAAACAGTTTAATAAAATTTCACTCCATTACATGTTTCAGCGTTAGAAATGGCAGCAACATGCCCCAACGGATTTCCTGTAATGTGCATTTTCAGATCACATTACCGTAAACTTTTAAATGCAGTAATTTTGATTTTAACGCTAACTACGACAGGTGGACAGGCGTCACATGGGCGTGCTGAGTCAGTGGCAACGCTCGTACACCATCAAAACTGTGCTGCAGGAGCTGCGGCGTCAGATGACGCACAAGGAGAACATGAGATTGGCACAGCCTCCCGAAGGAACCTCTTACTAGCACTCCCTCGACAGACAGTCTCTTCCATTCAATCAGTCGTCTCTCCCGTCTAACATTCTCTTCGATGATATATCTACTCGACGCCACAGCCGCGGTCTCCTGCTGCGAGCTCCTCACGTCACCGACTCGCAAGACTCGCAGCTTGAGTCAGTGGGCAGTGGGTCGAGCCATAGCGTCACGTCGCGCTACCGTTTGGGTGAAGAAGCTGCCTCCGCTCAGGATGTAGGGGCTGCCAATCCTCCTAGTGCTGAGGCAGGCAACCTGCTGGAGGAGGCGTCGTCCTCACGTAGTCGTTGCTTTAACATGGCAAATCTTTGCTGTTTTGCTGGGTCATCAGTCCATCCGTTGGACTGATAATCATTTGTTCTATTTGCTATTAAAATATCATAATACTTTGGTTTTATGCTACAGAAATATCGTGGTTTGCTGGGGTTTGCTAATTTTTATGAAGCATTGGCCTTATGACTTTTTTGCTCAATTTTATTTTACTGTATTGTTTATGTATTACCGGTACTTGTCATTGTGATTTCTTTTCTGGGAAGCAACGCAAAATGCCATTACTGCGTCTAATCATTTGTCGTTTAATTTGATGTTATTATCCAAATAATTGTAAATTTGGGGCTTTTTCTTTCAACAAGCAAACATGAGAGAAGCCATAAGATGTGTGATGGGTCCCAACCGCGACATGCTTGGCCTCTCCCCCAGACTGTCTGTTGGAGCTCCATCCAGTCCAGCATTCCCTCCATTTTTAGGTATCATTGAATTGTGCCGCACGGGTTTTTCTTATCACGAAAGTTACTGAAACGTCTTCACGTTGTGTGTCGGTCGTGATTCCTGTACTGCTGGTGTGTGTTCCATAGCCCACTTGCAACCTTAGGTGTTGTCTTTTGCTCCTATTAGTAAATTTCAATAGACAAATATTCCTAATGCGGTGGAAACTCGCTAAGGGAGTGGCTCGCATAATGAGAAGATGTGGTTAAAAATGATCCGCTGAACGAGTGATGTCTCGCATATGGAGTCGTCCCGAAATAGATTGCGAAGTTCCTTGCAGGTAGCTACTAGTGACGGGGCTACTAGTTTTGCTCAGAGACTCTTATGTTATGAGTGAGGTTCGAGAAGAAACTGTGCTCCATCTTGAGTGAGCTTCCACCGTATTTGTTAATTTTTAAAACCAATTCTTTCTAATACCTTCATGTGGCACTGTGTCTTTGCTTTAGCTACTACGACAGACTTTTCACAATAGGATATCTGCTGATGCAAAACTGGCCTCTTCCTCTCTCTTGGACTTCCTTGTTATCCTTCAATTCTGGCTGTTGGATACTCTCTGTTCGCAGAGGATTCTTTCAACTTCATGTAATATATGGGGATAGACTTCACTTTAATGTACAGTGGGGGTCTCCTTATATGCTCTTTCATTCATTATTGATCAACAGTGAGTGTTGCGTTTAGTATTGTAAATTAGAGAGCCATCTAAATATAATAATTGATGAAAATGTACCAAATTTCTATTAAAGTAATTGGAGACACTCTTTACACCTGATATACAGGTACGTGTAAATACTTCTTGTTCTCATTGCAGCTTGTGAAATCAAGAAAGATATTTCATTGCTAAATTTGTTCTTATCGAAAAGTGTTCATATGTGAGGACCCCACTGTTGTTTCTTTGCTCTGATGTTGCTATTGTGTAGCTCATAAACTCTTTATCTTTGGCTTTTGATGTAATCCCGTAGGCTTCTAATTGAGTCGTAGGTGCTGTCTGTTCAATACACAAACATGCTGTGACTGCTTCTGTAGCTCGGGAGTCTCCAGTTATTAGTGCTTGTACCTCTAAAAGTATTTGTGCTAGCGAGTGTTGAGGGCGTGCGACCTGTTTGCTGAAGGCCCAGTCATTTGTGATTCATGTGGATGTTGCCTGTACCTCAAGCAACTTGTGCCAGTGTTTGGAGTGTACGATCTGTTGATGTATGGCCCAGTTTAATGGCTTAATGTATGAGGAATTTTTTAGTGTATGGCAGAAATATTGGTTTAACATGATGTATTTAAATCTGTGGACGAGTTGGTGTGTCATTTATGCATGAAATCCTTGTTCCTCTAACCGAAAAAGTAATATGCCATTTTACTGCGCACAGCTATGGCCTACTGTGAACTTATAACAATTGATGGGGATATTCAGTTATCCACAATATGCTATGAAACTGTACATCCAAAATACCAGAATTTCTGGCGCAGTGGTAGAAGCTGTCGATCAGTTAGCGTATGAAACACGCATGCATAAGATGTCTTCAGGTTACCCACTTCGGTACAGGTAATGTGACGTGTTGGACCTCTGAATTTTCGATCCTGAGTGCTTCATTCACCACTTCAGAGCGTGCTTTGGGCAAAGTTACTACCGCATTCAATCTTTAATATTTGATCTCGTGCGCAAATCGAACGTCCACGATTAAAAATGTTCCGAACGAGTTAATGCTATTTGGATGAGATTATCGTCAATTTATGCGGCTGTTAATTGTGGGTGCTCTTGATTTGCTAAGTTGTTTAATTTTTGCAAGCATAGCTGAGCTTCAGCGCTGCTACATTATACAAAATGGCAATAACATTGTTGAAGCTGTGCTGGAACTAACCTTCGAGTCGTCACACACATGTAAAGGACAGAAGGTAGTCTCAGGAAAGAGACTTTTTTTTTACTATAGAAAAATCTCCCTTTTCCCCAATAAAGGAGTTTTTTCCTTTATATGTGGGCCGCGTCGGTCTGCCGCCTTCACGTTTTGGCAAGTTGCGCTAGCGTGTATACATCGTAGGTGACTTGGTGGCTGAGGGCCGTTGTTTTCAAAATTTGCGTGCTTCCTTTTTATGACAACCCTGTTGAGAAGTTGAATATTCCCTTTTTGCGATATTTTTCCCTGAATTTTGATTGGAGTTGAAAGTATTAATTAACTTTATTAATTAACTTGGTGCTTTCAATTATATCACAGACACCATCGGTGTTCGTTGCTGCAAGTGTCTGTGTCTCTCGTGTGTTTGTGTGACTAAGGGAAATTGCAGCCGTTTTTGTTTCACTAAGTGAACTGAGAATTTTGAGTACTTTTTATGTTTGTGGTAACTAGCTATAGTTTCGGCATTTGATTTTCATATAGAATGGCTTCGTAGCTACTCCCCGAGTTCTCCCTGAATCAGTTTCAACATGTCGCTGTCAACGTGACTGGAGTCTCGAAAAGTGCTAGAGTGGGTGAGCAGAAGCTTCCCTTTAGTTTGCTGTTCCTTACACCGACCTTCAGGCGCTTCTTTCTTTAGGGATATCTAAAGTATAGTTGTTGTCCAGATCCCTTGCTGCATAGCCCTGTGTCCTAATGCTGGCCTTTAGTCCAGGCGCAATGTTTTTTGGCTTTCAACCGCTTCTTGGTCCTACGCCTCTTTTACAGAGAGAAGTACGAAGTCCTGCACCACAGTTGCTATATTCACACAAAACAGGTAGCACAGATCATGCTGTAGTTTGAGTACGGCTGTCGCTCCTGATCATGTTCTTTTGTAGGCTTATGCTTTTCATGAAATTTAACCATCTTATAAGACCACGCTGTGTGCGGCAAGATGGAGAAATGCTACTGAAAATTCCAGCTTACATATAGTTTGGAGCAAATTCTTATTTTTCCATTTTTTTCATGTTAAGCATTACCCGATAACCGTTCTGTTAGCCTTGTTCTCAATAGAAACAAAAGCCAATACTTGCCAGGCAAAGTTACACTTATAAAAACCAGTACCAACTCAAGGCTTCTTGGTGCTTTGCTACGCTCAATTGTTCATGAGAACTTTCAACTTATTTTGTGTCCTGTACAGAGACGGAAGGGACTTCCATCGTCCTTAATTGTTTGTCTGGTGTGCCACTCGCGTTCTCTACAAAGGAAAGAGTTACCTAGAGTGAAGTGTAACGGATTGTCGCACGCCAGGTAAATATATGCCATTACGTTCAATGGTTTACTCATAATGGTATCGTTATTTCTTCGTGAATTTGCTAATTTTTATCTCGTATTGATACGCAAAGGAATTCCGGCTGTGCTGCAGATGGTATGGTGGTTGATGCAAGTGCAGGATTTAATATTGATTGGTATTTTTCCCGTGAAAAACAGCGCGCAAGTGTTGACAATGAATGATTATTTAAATGTGTGGATACCTCAAATAGTGTAGATAGTTACGAGTCGACTGCAGAATTTCCTATTTATACGATCATATATAGTGTTTTCTTTGAGTGGCAGAGCACACTAATGTTTGATGAACAATCATAACAAGTCGGATGTGCACTGATAATATGATTAAACGTTATATTCTGATTGTATGAAATCTGTGTGTGATATTTGATTGATAATTTTTTTTCAACGAACCATAGAAGTTCGTATCACAAAAGTTGCTAGGGTATGAGCAATGTTGTGAGACAAAATGATTATGTGTTGATACTGTTAGTGACTTTGTAGTCGCGTTGATCATAACTATTGGGTTGCAGATATTTCTTATCATTATATGCAGTACTGCTCGAGTGCAACATGCCACCTCAGTATACTATATATACATGCTAAAACCCATCACGTTTGCAACAAGAATCGTCACTATGCCACAGGCTGCATCGTCTACAACTTTTGTCAGTTTGTTTCTTTCTTAATTTGTGGTAGTTATTTCCCTACAACAATACGTTTAGGCATCAGGCAGCCAAGGGTCTTCGAATGCCTTCTCCGCAGGGGATGTAGCATCTGGCCGCAGTTCCTGCTGAAAAGGTTAGTGTTGTAGAGTTAGGTAGGTTTTCTATATTTCCCCTTCTGTTCCGCGAGGTGGGCCGCCGAATTGTGGTAAGCGACCCATTCCATGGGACTCTTATCTGCTCCCGTGTGGGGGGGCATGGAAGGGACCCCACGCACGAGTGTTTTCTGTTCACAATATAATAATTAATCTGTGGTATTGTCAAGTGTTGCGGCTATCTGGCTAAGTCTTAAATATGGTAGCTTCTAGGGTTGGGTAGTCGAAAGGTAGAGGTCCCGACTCCGAGTTCTAGGAAACCCAGGCGCCCTACTGTGTATTCTTGAAACCTTACTATGTATCTAGCTATGGCAACGGTAAAGTTAATTTGAGCGCACACCCCAACTAGCAAATACATGTGCACTAGCTCGTGCTGCGGGTGTATGCTCACTGGCCCCAGAGGAGTACGCACGGCTGCAGTCGACCACTAATGGTCTGATTGTGGCGTCTGGTTAGGGTCAGTACCCCTGTAACAACGTCTGAACGCCGGAATGCTGATCCAGCTAGCTAAACACCGCAAGAACTTGCTTGCCTTGCAAACAGACACGAACTCGCGTGCTCTACGTCTGGAAGTCAGACGCTAACATCATACCACTGCACTGAAAACTTCCAAGCTTACACAGCAGACCTTTCAAGTCGCAAATTTGCTTAGCGCTACGCCGAGTGTTGAATACTTCATGGATGTATTTGGGTAGAGGCCGCCTAGTTCCCGTGAATCAGGCTGAATGAAGTTTTGTCACTTGTCGTGAATTTCCTTATTTGTATTGATTTTTAATTATAAATAATTATTATTATTGTATTTACGACATAAACATAATGAATATGTTTTAAACTTCTAAGTTACTAGTAATAATTATATAATAGGGAAGTGTAAATGCAGTTGTGTTCTGTGCTCCCGAAGTAGGTGAGCAGGCACCTCACTCTAGGTCATTGGTAACGGCTGACCTCGCACTCACCTTCGTCATTTCCTAGTTGTAGCAATCATTTTATACTAAATGAGATGAAAGAGATGCGCTTTTTATTTTCCAAAGTGTTTACACCAAGAGCTGCTACAAAACGGAACATTTATAAACCCAGTAACTATAGAAGACAACGATATCCCGTTAATAGTGCAATGGATTACGCAAGGCCTGGACTTGTTCTTTTATTTTTCATTTACATTATTATTATCATCATCACTATTATTATTTTTGTTTGAGTGTCATAGCCACAAATTTTCAATTAACTTTTGAAAATAGTACCGGTATGTTATGGGGAGCGCGACCCCAAGGAGCTCGTATAGGTTACCTTAGCCATTAGCTAGGCCTTCGGGACGTCTTTCGTGCCCACTTTGCTTCCTTCCATTTTCATGCTTGTAATTGCTCATGCTTTATTCTGATCTTCCTCTTCCTTCCCGACTTACTGTTCCCAACTTACCATGCGCGATGATCCTGCATGGGAACACCTTCGTGCATGGGTTCCCCATTTCTATCGTCATACTACATGTCTCTTGCTGCTCCCTCAGTTACATCGCCATTTTTGTGGAAACGGAGGCTTAAACTATTCAATATAATAATAATAATACTTTTGAAAATAGAACGGAAAACGTTCATACTCAGCCAAAACGTACAATCATTTTTCTATATGAAAGCAGGAAAATTCACACTATTTCACGTTAAAATTGATCCAACCAACTCCTCTTTCATTGCTTGCGCTTCAGATGTTATCGATGTGCAGTACTGGCTTTGTTAATGCATTGATTTTCGTTTTTGTCGACGTGCTTTGATTTCCCCATTTTGATATGTATTCAGAGGTCCTTTTTTCCTCTCTACCAACGTGTGGATGAATTGCTTCTTTAACTTCACGTCCATCATACTCCCATGGACACACATTTTTGCTACTCCTCTTCTTTTTTGTTTTAAAGTTTCTTTTTGCCTACGGGATTTTCCTGTAACCCTATTCATACCGATGGTGTTATTTTGCTGGTGTTGTGCTATCGTGTGTCCGAAGGGGGACCGAGCCTGGCAGTGAGGTAGCTTAGTCTGGTACAGTTACTGGCGCCCATCCGAGGTTACGGAGAGCAGTGACACCGAGGGGGGGGGGGCCCTGTAGGTTACCTTACCTGTAGCTAGGCCTTCGGTATGTCTTTCCCTCGTACCCAGTTTGCTTGTTTTCCCTTTCATATTCCTACTGATGATGCTTTATTGTATTCTTCCTCGCTCTCAGGGGTATATTCTGGCGAGCCATATCCCTGCCACAGTATATTTGGGCATCACACACCCAAGGATCCCGAGTGCCTTATCCGCAGATGTTGTAGCTTGCCGCAGTTCCTGCTAACAAGGTTAGTATTGTGAAGTTAGGTAGGTTCTTTGCTTTCCTCTTTCTGCCCCGTTAGTTGGGCTGTCGATCGCGCGGGACATCTCTAATTTCTCTCGTGTGGAAGGACATCAAAGGGGTTGACCACTTAGAGTGTCTCCTACTATACTTTGCGCCTTGTTTCCCAGCCCGTAGTAGCGCACGTGGCCACCACACCTAACAAATAATAAATAATGTGTTCTTCCTCTTCTTTACCAACTTGCTGTTCCCATGTGCGTTGATCCTCTGTGGGAACACCTTCGTGCATGGGTTCCACGTTTCATTCGACATACTATATGTCCCTTTTTCTCCTTCTGTGTGGTCGCCTTTGTAGTGGAAACGGAAACTTGAACTATTCAGTATAATAATACCCCAGGGGAAGTGTGATTATCTGCACACTTAAGAGATAACTCTGCCATCTCTGGGTCCCCTAGCAGTAATTTCAATTTCACTCGTTTTGAGAGTCCGACCTATTCTTGTCTTCTCACCTTCAGTTACTGTTGTATTGCCTCTCGCTTTTTGTACCTTACAGTATCCTATCACTATTTAACGGTCTTCTTCCTCTGTTTAATTTCTGGAACTCTTATCCCTAGTTGTAGCTAATGGAAGGCTTCCTCCTTTTTTTCACTGAACTGGTACTAACGATCCTGTTTCAAGTCCCTTCCTCTCTTTAGCGCTTTTCAGGCCATATTCTGACATACCCTATCTTTGTCAGAATATCCACGGGCCTCTCGCCTTCGAGGATTGTCTTAATGCTTTGCTACTTCCCTCATGAGGCATAGGATGGGCCATAGGGTTATATTCGCCTTGTGTACGTTCTGGGGAGCGGCGTCCCGGGGAACCCTATAGGTTACTTTTGTTTTAGCTAGGCCTTCGGAACGTTTTTCCTTTCAGCTCACTTCGCTTCCTTCCATTTTCATAATTCTAGCGATCATGCCACGTTCTGTTCTTCTTCTACGGCCCTCAGGGGTATATTCTGGCGGGCCCTTTCGCCCCCAAAATACATATAACTCTCGACTTTTACGAGAGATGCGGACCGAATGAAATCGTAATAACAGGAGATACGTTCATTAAAGACGAGATTCGATTGCAATGTTCTAAAATGAAAATTGTACGTCAAGCATGGACTATTTTAAGTTAGCCCGAAGAACTTTTTTGTTATGCTACAACAGTGTAAAGGAAATACATACTAAATTTTTCTAAACTAAAAAAATTTATTCTAAATTATAGATTTCTTCATTGAAAACGTTTTGAATACCGAGAGTAGTAAGCACATTTCGTAAAATGTGAGATATGTCGACAAAATTACGTTTGTAAAACTGGAGAGTCCTAAAAGCCGAGAGTTACATGTATGTATGAGCCTCATTGACCTAAGACGGAGCGAATTTTCCGCCGGAGATATTGCAACCGACTGCAATTCCTGCTGATGAGATTACTGTACTGTCCTCCATACGTTCCTTTCTGTTCCGTGAGGTGAGCCACCGCATACGGGTTACAGGCTCACCCCAATTAAGGGACTCCTACCTGCTCCCGTGTGGGCGGGCTGCGAAAGGGACCCTCCGCACGTGTGTTTCTTTTTTGTATCTTTATTTTGTTTCTTTGCCGTGTGCTGCGTGGCTGAACAACAGCTGCTTTGGGCTTTATTTTCCTGCCAGTAGTAGGTACCGCGTTGGTCACTATGAGTCCAGTAGAACTCTTCTGCGTTCGCACCCCTTGAGAGGCATAGGAAAAGCCACAACGTTTGGTTCGCCCGTCCTATGGTATTGGGAGCGGCGCCCCAGGGGTACCCTGTAGGTCACTTTAGCCAGAAGCTACTGTGGGCCTTCTGGACGTCTGTCTTTCGTGCTCAATTTGCTTCTATCCGATTTCATACTCCTACTTATTTTACTTTTATCAGTTCTTCCTTTTCTTTCCCGACTTGCTCTTTCCCATGCGCTTTGATCGTGTATGGGAACACCCTCGTGCATGGGATTCAAAAACTCCCCTTAACACCCGCTTACTGGTAGGTACGAATTGTTTTGTTATCTTTGGCGAAGGGACGTTTTGCTACTAGTGACAAGGATTTGATCTCTGAGATACAATTAGTATAATTGTATCCAAGCTGAAATGCACCTTCTCGTGGTCGTACCGTTAGTATACCTACTTGACATTTTTCTCTTCCTTATTACCTCAGAGATATTTATTTAATAAACTAGTGTCCCGAGCCGTCATTGTAAATGACGGCATATTGGGTTATTAATGACTGGTGCACGTGTGCGATAAATGACGGCAGTAAGTTAGCCCTTCAGGAAAACCCCCGCTGGCTTCCTCA
>LQNS02277217.1:4171400-4225042 GCA_001587735.2 Parhyale hawaiensis | reverse complement strand
CTGCAGTGTTCATATATATTGTCATCCGTCTCTCAAGAACCAGTTCTACTAACTTTGAAAGAGACGTGGCTACGGCTATAGGGCGGTAGTTGCTCCTGTCTGACACACACTTTTTCTTACTATTCTTACTATTATTATTATTATTATTAGGTCCTTGTAAACTTATGATCAATTGCGTCTTCTTGTGCCTCGCCTAAGTATCGTCTGCTTTTTTAGCTCTATATATGAGAGAGAAATTTCTTTAGCATGGCTTATCGAACTAGTTCTAATTTTCTTTTTTATTTTATTTTATTTTTTTTAGATATGGAGTAGGTATTCATTTTCGCCTATGAGAGAGAAATATTTTCTGTGAAGATTGCTTGTCATTACTAGTTATATAGTCTTCTTATATTTTTAGTGGAAGGTACGGTATTTATTGAGCGTATTCATTTCTGTGAGAGAATATTTTTCATCTCTGAACATTACTTGGTAACGAAAATGTGCTCCAGTACATGATGACCTATTTTTCTTACAAAATTTTCGGTTCAATTACCGAAGTCAAGGTTGTCTTTCCCTGTCGAACTATCATCAAAATGTGTGTATGTGTTCTCGAACTTCTACTATCGTATCTATCAAGGATAAAGAATTTTACTTCCATACTATCAGGTAGCTACTCGCTTTATGTACTCGGCAACCAAGAATTCTTTTATCGAGTACCTAGCCTATCTACCTGCAGCTGAAAAGCTCGAACGTAGATAATTAACCATTTCTTCCTAGAATTAATTTACCTCTCGAAGGTATGGCAGTGAAGGAATTGTAACGACATGAAAGGAAGGGTTAAAATTGTAGAGAATAACATTGGGCCTCTATTGTCGAATGCTAACCCAGTCATGCGGTCCCCGTTTGCAGTTCGGTTACATACCTACGATGTTCAGCTCCATCTGACGCCCCTCAGGGGCATAGGATAGGCCTTAGGTCGTAGAGGTTAGGTAAGTTTGCCCATCCTATATTATGGGGAGCAGCGACCCCAGTGGGTTTTCATACTTTTACTGCATTAGGCTATGCTCTATGTTCTTCCTCTTCTCTCTTTACTTGCTGTTCCTGTGCGCGTTCATCAACCCTCATACACGGGTCCTCCTTTCTGTCGACATACTACATGTAGGTACCTTCCTTTTCTCTTTGAATAGGCATATATGTGTCTAGGGAGGCTTAGAACAACTAATGTATGTAGTAGTTCCATCCGACGACTCATTAACGAAGGACCAACTCTTGCCTCACGCTATAATCTCGGGCTCAAACTATACCTATGTCCTCGAATTTCAGCCTTCACTCGAACATGGAAATGCAATCGTACCTACTTTCCTGTTTCGCATTCGTTCACATATAACTGTTCACCGGCTCAACGAGCGCTTGTCTGGTGCTTTAATGATCACACGTCCTTGAACTTCAGCGTTATCAACGCGTGATGCGTCCTTTTGTCTTTGCCGCATCGACGTTATAGGCATAGTTTCATATTCGTGCACTACTAATTTTTCGCCGACCTAACAAACTCTTCTCTCTCGATATAGCTTAATTATGCGCTCAGATTATCAAACGTCTTTGAACTTCAACAGTTTCATCATCTACGGGGCGCGTCTCATGCGCAGCTGTTGTACTTTCTTCGTTTCATGTTCGTTAAAATCTGTTCACCGGCGTATTAACACTCGTCTCGCTCTTGATTTGCACAATTGCACGCTTTGTCCATGTACACATGGTGTAACCTTTATTTCTTGCCGGTATATCACCATTTACCCGTAAAGGTCCTAACGGGAGTGCCTGTATCCGACCAGCAGCTGCACAGTGTTGTAGGTTATACCTATGTGCATACCAATACGAAAAAGATTTGATACAAAAAATTCTCAAGCATTGATAACGTCAGCGTTTACATTTTTGAACTACAGCCTCGGCTCGCCATGCGCTGTGTATGCTGCACAGTAGGCGCACTTTCCTTGCTCCATGTTTGTTCACATGAGGCTGTTCACTCGCAAGCCTGCAGCAACACCTGTGTCTGCCGCTGTCACTCTGTGCCGAGTATTTTGGGGAATATGGTGCGTTCTCTTCTCGTGCTTCGTGTCCGTCATTGCATGCACACCAGACCTTTTGTGGCAGTTTACTTTCATCTCGTGTGGAATGACTTCGCGCCCATTGCGTCGTTACTGTTGTCACTGCCTATTGATGGCACAACGTATCCAAATGAACAAATTATTGACAGACGTTTATCAGCTTACCGGTCACAAATCTATAATTCGAACTCTGACGACTGGGACATTTTTATGTAGGCTAATAGTCTACTTGCAGGCCTCATTTTCCAGTTGGTGCTAATTTGATAAGCGTCGCATTTCTATTTTACTCGCAAAGTTTTAAATTAAAAATCAGTTGTCTCTCTGTTGATTGCCGACGTTTAATTTAACTTAATATTCCTCGCCTCTCTTTTTCACTTTTATCGCTGGATATTCTTATCAGCAGACTAGGCCTCACGCTCCACTATCATTTAGGTTTCTTGTATTTACAGCTGGTATCGTAAGCTGGAAACGAGACACCCCGCTGCCTTTAGCGCCAACCTGCTTGTTTACTGGAAACGTCGCCTCTTTTATTTCTGCCCATTCTCTTGCAGCACCTCCCTTGCCGTCACCATGGCGACTATACCTCCTCTCACTGCTGTCCACTGGGGGGCCGTTACTATGGCAAAGTGTTTCGTTGTGTCTTTATTGTGTTGAGTTCTTTATACGTTCTGTAGTTGTTTTCTTGTTTGTGCAAGCTCTATCTTGACCTTACATCCTCTCCTATACTGTCGGCTACTCAACGCCAGAGGTAGGCGCTTGCCGCCCTGTCGTGTCTTGCCTCCGGCTGTTTTCTTTTGGGTTGCTGGTGGCCGCAAGCGCCCAGCTCTGCTTTCACCCGTACAGTACGGTGCCCCATGAAGGTCCTGTAGGTATCTGAAGCATTGTCGCAGCCATTGGCCCCGGGACAGTTTTCTACTGTGATCACTTTGTTTCCGTCCATATCCTCTTCTGCTGACGATCTTTATTCTCTCTCCGTTATTTTATTGTATGTATACTAGCTGCTCCCTTGCAAGGTGTCCTTTTTTTAGTTGCCCGTTTTATTTTTATTGACATACTACACGTCTCTTCATTTTCCCTCGCTTGAAAGGCTGCGTTTTGTACAGGGATAGGTGAACATATGTATTAACTAAGACACGTAACGTCTGACTTTACGCCTCAATGACTGTACAGCGTCTGCGGAAATAACGAGTCGTGCATCGGAGCAAAGAGCTCTGAATATAAAAGAGAGGAAACTCCACGGCAGGTTTTGTCCTAGTCGCTTCGTGGCGCCAGTGCCGATTTGCGCAAGGAGGTTTAATGGGTTAATTCTATCTGCTTGGTTTTGTGTTCAGGTTCAAATGTATTTCAGAAAAAAGCTCATATGTTCTATATACATTATACGATACCATTTACTTTGCAAATAATTTGAAATAAGATAAGTATCGAATTATGAAAAAAGGTACTTTCTCAACACACGGTGTTTTAATTGAATTCTATTTAACCTCCTTGGTAGACTATTCACATGTCTTGTCGTGCAGCGTCTGATACGTCGCAAACGTGCTAAAAATAACGGTAGATAGCAGTTCCCTACTATTGACCTACATTGGGGAACGATATCTTCGGCAATTACGAACCATAAATCAATATATTTTGTATCCAATTATGCTTTATTCTATAAGGATAGGAGCTTAAAACTGGTTCTGCTAACGAAACCACAGCGTAGAGGATATTTTACTTCCATAAGAGCGGTGCACTGTAGTGAGCACCAGTACTAATTCAGTACTATATTAAGCACAACACTATTATTAAAGCTAACCATTTCTGGCGTCTATAAGTTAATAATAATTCGTTAATTCATGAATTTATTGTGCATTAGAAATTTAGAATCGTTATGTTTCATTGTATTTTTGCGCGTATGTTCACGTCATGCGCCGCCATATTGAACAGTTTGTTTTCATACAGACGTGTTAATGCACCCACGCCACCAGAGAGCGACGGAAATCGGGACAAAAAAAAAAAAAAAAAAAAAAAAATAGCACGCACTTACCGCTCTTATAGTATTTAAGCTCTTTGATCGGAGTCACAAAATCGACAAACCAGAGGCTGCGGTGGCGAAGAGAAAACGAGGATGTTTGGGCAGCAGTGAGGTGTGTGTCGTCCCCGCGTACGATGCTTCTTTGCTGGGCTCAGTGTGTACCGGACTGTTGTGGAAGGTTATGTTTTACTGCTGGCTGTAGGTTTCCACAAGGATTCGAGCTAGTTTCATTAACCAATCCTCGTCAGGGTGTACCACTTTAATGGGATTACAATGATGAAGGAATCCTTCTAAATCAGGCGTGTTGATCCCTCAAATTGCGCAAGAGTTTAAATAAACCGTTGGGTGTGAAGTGTGTTACACGCTGCCGCGTCTAGGTAAGTAATAACGAGCTCTTTCTGTCTACCACTCACGTATCTGGACTATAACGTTTATTATTATGACAATGAAACGATTGGAGATTCCTGCTTCAATCGTTGTTGCGATGTGCATACAGAGTTCTGTCCCGAGTAAAGGATAGAAGTCTTACTTTGAAGCGGCAGCATTTCGCCCGTTCATAATCCCCTGAGGAGGGCACTGGCCACCTCGAAATTGGGCGACAGTCGGGATGAGGAGAGGCGCAGCTGTCAAGTCTTCTGTATGTAACGCTATAACTCGGATCAGTGGTCTACTGCAGCCGTGCACTCCTGTGGGCCCTTAAGGGGATTTATCTGCAGTACCTACGTACTAGTGCATGTAGGTTTCGCAGGTGGGGTGGACGCGTAAGGCGCCTTCATCTTAACCAGTCCTCATAGCCTAGCGAACCTAAGTAGGCTTCAGTTGAGCCTTCGAGTCAACCTCTTGTTCGAGCCGATTTGGCTCCCTTTCTTTCTCCTACTTCTAACGACGCTAATACCTGTTCCTGTTCTCTCTCGAGTTACTTCTGTGCGCGCTGATCCATTGTGGGAACACCCCTGTGCATGGGTAGAAACACCTCTGTGCATGGGTGCCACCTTACTTTCGACTTACCGTATGCCCGTTCCTTGCTCCTCTATTTAAACTGTTTTAAACACCTTTGGAGTAACCCATGAGAATCATACGATAAATAAGAGGATGCGGATGAATTACAACAAATAGGGGATGGTAGGTTTGGTTCAAGGACAACGGTAACCGGTCCTCCCTATACTCCGGCGCATTCCAGTTTATCACGGACGACTACCATTCTGCGTGGAGGCTGGATTATAGATCTGGCTTGGGGAGTCGAATGCACTAATTCCGACTTCGACTCCTTAGACCCTAAACGCATCCGACTGTTAAACTGTGCTGTAAACGATATGTTGAATGAGTTAGGCCTGTTGTCTTCAGGTATGAAAGGTCGTGAGCGTAGGGCGACCGCTTACGTTATCTTATCCTCAGGCCTATGGAGCATCATTCTTTTTTTTTCGCAATTTTCACTCCCTTTTCGTACGCCTGCGTTATCGCCCATTTGCTACCAATCTGTTCCTTCTTTTTCCCGTTGTAAGTGCATGAATTTCTGTACAGGAACTGTTCATTTTGCCACTATATATATATATTTTTTTTATTTATAGGGTGTTCGTTATTTAGGCTTAAAATATGGTATACTGACTTTATTTATAGCTACTTATTTTGCCATAGTTGAAAGCTCCATAGGCAATCGGAATAAACACCCGAGTCTATTATGGTAACTAAGTAGCGATTTATGAACCACTGTTTTTAGAATTGTACCTGAAAGTATGTTGATAAACGGATGCTGATAATGAAATTTGAGATTAGCCTCGGACCCCGTAGGCTTATCTACTGCCACTACCAAAGTAGCACGGGTGGGCAGGGACGGTTTCATCATGTGAGGACGTCACAGTGACGTCCACAGGCGTGGGAAGCGGCCGTAATTCGCCCACCTCACGCTTGTGGGTGGGCGCAGATGGCCGCCCACTCTTTCGGCATCGCCTTGTCGTATAGACGCAGCCTCGAGCGGCTCTTTGCTTCCATTGATGTTGCAGCATCTTGCTTGCCAGGCTTGTGTAAAGTGCGTCCGTTTGGAAATCTACGCAGCAGCGCGTGACCGATCGCTCGTCCTATTGTCAATACTCAGCCTAACCGCCGTACTTGTATGCTGTCCCGCGGAACTGCGCGTACAGGCGATCTTGCGTACGTTGAGGGGTACTCGTTGGTTAATACGTATTCAACCAATCTTGATTTGAGGATATATATACGTATTTGTAAAGCTCACTGTCGATGCATGTTTAGGCTGCGCTTAATTAGTGTATATTTCCAAACCGGGTTTTGAGATGTCTATATTCAGACTAGACTTAATAACGTACGGTTCAGACTTGAATATTTATGTCATGCTTACTACCTATTCATTTATGGCACACAATTTTATATTTCTCGTTTTTTTAGCTGTACAACGGTTAATCGGATGCTCCAGATGTTTGGGACAGTTTGTTAAAGCTTTGCAAACATTTAAAAAAAGGTTTGTCAGTATCTAGGTATATTTCTCTCAAATCGCGATTAGTTTTGTACTTTGAAGGCACAAGCAGTTTTGTCCGTGGGTAACGGGCGTGACGCTGTCAGGGCTTCAATTTGCAATCAGAAGACGTGTGTCAGAGCCTAACTTATGCCCAGGTGACGCTGTGTCAGGGCTGTAATGTGCGCCTAGGTGACGCAGTGCCAGGGCTGTAATGTGCGCCTAGGTGACGCAGTGTCAGGGCTGTAATGTGCGCCTAGGTGACGCAGTGTCAGGGCTGTAATGTGCGCCTAGGTGACGAAGTGTCAGGGCTGTAATGTGCGTCTAGGTGACGCAGTGTCAGGGCTGTAGTGTGTGCCTAGGTGACGCTTGTGTCAGGGCTCCAATTTACACCCAGGTGACGCTGTGTCAGGACTCCAATTTACACCCAGATGTCGCTGTGTCTTTGCTCCAATTTGCGCCTAGGTGACTCCGTGTCAAGCTCCCATTCGCTCCCAGGTGACGCACTTAGCACAGCGAAGCGTCCACAGCTGCTGGCGGAGGGAGCTCTGATGCACCTGCTGAGCGATTGCGATAGCCTTTGGCTGCATCTCGCTTTAAGAAAGGCTTGGGCAAGCGGCGAGAGCGCGTGCGCGACGCTCTTTCGCTCTCAGAGAGGGTGGTACGCTGCGAGGTAGGACGGGGGTCTCTTGCGGATCCTTCACCATGAATGAGGCGAGCAGCTCCCACCGTAGTGGTGTCATGGTGCTGTGCTAGAACGGAACGGCCGTGTTCGCGTCTTCTCTGAATTGTTTCGCTTCCTCTCCATGATACTAGGTAATGCTCTGTCTCGTCTGTGGTTTATGTGCACACAATTTGAAGCTCTCGCCTAGCTTTAGTCTCCTATTGAGTGGGAATGCGTTCGGTGCTGCCAGTTCTCGAATTCAGTGGGTCTGCTCTCCACGATGTCAGGTAATTGCATTAAAACTGGTCTGCGCAGTTCTCCAGTTCAGCTCGCCTGCTCTCCATTACATCACGAACATGCGCCGCGTCTTGTGTTAGCTTCTTCTCTGATTTATCGCCCAATGCTGCTCAGTATACCAAATGGATTATTTTTACACCTACATGAAGTACATTTCACTAAGAAATTCAATCGCCTCGCCATTAAGATTAGTGCGCAACTGACGAATTGGTGTTCGCGCTGACGCATGTTGTTACGAGCTGCTTGTACGTATCAGTTCGATCCTCAGACAACAACCAATCCATGTTACTTTCATGATTTATTTCTTACAGTGCCGGCGAAAAAATCATTACACTTCAATGGCAAGACTCGAGATATGAGAGTTAGTATTACGTTTGCCCTACCCGACATAATAAAGCGAGATGTTAGTGATGATGCATTCCCTCCGTCCACTCATAGCAAACTTCCATCACCCAGCTACCCCTCAGCGAGGGTTGTGGGCTGCTGCAGTGAGGTTGATAGTGGGTCGTTCTTGCCGACGTTCATATAATTTAACACCTACAGCATACAATGGGTCAAAAATGCTTCAAATGAAGGAGTAAACCCTTGCGTCAACTATGCTAGAAAAGGGAGAATGAAACGTGAAGAGCATGGGTTTCTCTCGGGTACGCCGACTTAGAAGACCCAGGTCTATCTGCAGGCGATCGTCATTTGTCCTTGTTGCGACGTTCTGGAAGAGCTCAGGGTGTTTGTTTTTGAGTTCATTGGCAGTTGAAGCATGATTTCGGATAACCTCGCGCTTCAGAAGCTTATTTGTTCTCATCTGTAATTTTCTTAGGTGTGCCAGAGCCCGACTTCTTCTGTGGTACCGTCCCTGTGGGTAATTTTGTCCCCGACCGCTTCAGCTGGTAGATTGTCTCTCTTGACATCCTCAAATCTTTGGTTACAGCAATCACAGAGTCTCCCTTTTCCAGCATAGTTAATGCTAGGGTTTACTCCTTCATTTGAAGCATTTTTGACCCATTGTGTGCATAGGACTTCAAACTTATAAGTAAGAAAACATACTACGTCGGCAAGAACGACCTACTATCAACCTCACTGCAGCAGCCCACAACCCTCGCTGAGGGTTGGCTGGGTGATGGACATTTGCTATGAGTGGGCGGAAGGAATGCATAATCACTAACATCTCGCTTTATTATGTCGGGTAGGGCAAACGAAATACTAACATTTCTCGTGTAAAGTTTTTTTTTGCCATTGAAGTGTAAAGATTTTTTTTGCCGACACTGTATATTATTGGAATCCGGGTCGTAGAAATCTTATTTTGTAGAAGCCTTAATTGCATCATGTGTTCCACACCTTCCTGATGCCTGCTTGCTAATAATTTGTATTTGGATCACACCAACTAGACGTTTTCTTCTCATTTGTGAGTCACGGTGCGGGAATCGGCGAGTTATTTACTTCGTATATCATATAATTACAGAATACAATAGTTGACTGCTTTATTATTAGGCCAGCTGGACGTTTATTCCCATTTGTGGATGTCAGCGAGTCATTTGTTCCAGAAATTATACAGTCACGGCAGCAATCAATTGGTTGCTCTAGCTTTAGTCTGGCAGGCCGACGCATTCAGGGACATCTCGCCTTGGCAAGTGTGCTGCTTCCTTGTTTCTTTTCCGCTCCCTCTCACAGTCATATCCTGTTAACGTTTTCTTGATTTGCGACATGCTGCTTCCAATGCCCTCCATACACGATTGTCCTCCATGCTCAAGTTCCTCATTTTGCCACTACCTATGACGTGCCTCTTTTTCTTTCTTGAAACACGTAGCAGCGGCTAGCAAAGCTTCGTCCAACATGCAAAATAACTTAACCCGTACTCAGAGTCTGTCATCTAAGGACACCCTATCTGCAGGTGTGGCAACGCAGCAATAACACTTCAATGGTATCTCTACCTGTTTTAATGAATGTGCGGCCAGGTGTACATTGAACCCTACTTTCGCTGTGAAATCTCGAGAAGCACCGACCATGGGCGGGTTAAATGATTGCGTATATACCAGGTTACGTATTACTTATATACCTACGCTTTCACTCATGTTGGGAGTCTTGCATAGCACCTCCTGAATGTCACCCAAAAGTCATTTGGTATTCTTGTGTCGATTTGCTGATTTGTTTTTTCTCTGGGCAGAGGGACAGTTCTCCCGTGCTGTGTACGTCAGTCTACGCTCCCGCGTCTCACCAGCCTCGCTGCACCGCATGTGTGCCAACACTAACGACTCCCCTATAAATATTAGGTCAGTGTCCAGGCAGTAAACTGCTTCCCTATGAATATTAGGTCAGAGTCTAGGTGGTAAACTGCTTCCCTATAAGTACCTATAGGTCAGTGTCCAATCCTAAATCGTTCCGCGACCTAAGAATTTAATTAGCACAGTGGTATTGTGCTAAACTAATTTTTATTTGCATAATTACGTAATAGAAGAGTTCTTAAATATCTCAATGACTCTGGTGTGGTGCCGAACCAGGAAATGTGTGTCCACTAGTAGTCGCTTCAATTGTGGGTCCGGCTTCTAACAGACTCTTCCAGGAATGAGACTGAAATAACTAGGTTCGTGGCGCAACCATCTCTGCTCCACTAGTCTTCTAGTATGAAACCCCTTGTGCAAACATGAGGTGAATAGCTACCTACTAATTTTCATGAACGCTTCCAGCAAGCGATTCTAGTCTTGCAAGAAGCCAATCTTAGTAGAGGGTCCTTCAAGATTTATCACCGGAAATTAATCAACTTACGTACCTATAACTGTAATTTTATTTTTTGGGTAAATCCCTACTTCAAGTTTAGTAATTATACAACCAACGTTGTAATTTTCTCTGTTTTTATTCTCTGATATCTCATATCTGTTTTAATGAAGATACTTTTTTCTGTGTTGCAGAAATAGGCAGTTCTCGAGTAATCGGCACCGCAAACTACAACCATTTAGGACTTCGTGACTTTGGTGCTGCAGCTCTAGTTTGTCTCTCCCTCCCACTCATCGTAAGTGTTCAGTTAACCCTTAATTGGGCAGGTGGCTGTGGGCGCCAAATGTAAGCCTTCGAGACTTGACTTGTTAGCAGCTTCGGGCTTGTGCGTTGACTTTGACCCATTGAATTGAGTCGACACAGGCTTTTGACCTTCAATTCGCTACCGGTGACACTTGCAGAGGCTCAATATTTCTCGGTAAAATAAAATTTCAGCGTCTCTCATCGTAATCAAATTGTTTCTGAAAATTTCAACTTGCAACGCAATTCAAACTGCAAAGCCCAAGCTCCTCTTAGAAATTTTGGACTAGTCAAGCTTCAAAAGCTTCTTTTCGGTACCCACTGGAACATCTATGCTGTATGCATAAAAGGTTACTTCCATGACCCTAGGTACCCGTACTAAAGTGTTAAGACGGCTGCCCGGTGGCATTATCGTCGTTCACGACGATTTTGCGTTCAAGTAAGCTTTCATGCGCGCGCCATCACTAAAATAAACACTACCTAGGCTAACGTAACCTACCCTTACCTAACCTCCTCACCTAACTTTCTAACCTAACCTAACCTAACTTAACTTAATCAGCAATACAGCGAGCAGCGCGGCGCACCAACTTGAACGCCGCTCACACGATCTGCGTACATAAACACGCACTGTCGCACACAGATCGTCGCGAACGACGATAGCGCTGCCCGGTGAAGCACTAAGGCCACTGTACGTGGTGTAACTTGAGTGACACGATAGGTAAGATCCTGAGGCGAGTTTACTGTGTGCGCAACAGAGTTGCTTTGTGTAAAGATGACCTCGCTGATCCAGAATTGCAAAAAGATTTGCCACTTGAAACTGTCGTGTGTGTAAACTAAGCAAAGTTACATTGACTGCAACTCTTCATTGTGTCAGGCACAGGCTGTCGTTGCAGCACGTACTGAACCAGTTGGGATTTACTGCTACTCGTTACTGCATAAGTCATACTGGAGCATTAAGTCCTTTTTCGAGTGGCAAGTGTAGTTGCCTCTTAGCATTTGTGGGTTAAAACAGCTTATGTGTCGGTTTTGGTGCGAGGCTGATGTACCGGTATGGCAGCTGTAAGTTAGGTACCGTATTGTTCGAATGCGTTGCCCCTGCTGGACGTGGCGCAGGCGTTAAGTAGCGGTGGTGTCCTATGTTACTCTCGACGATCCACACGAAGTCACGAACACGTGTTGCGGCTCATAGGTGAAGGTCATGGGGCTTCCGTGAAATATTTTCCCCTCAAGCAAAAAGCAAACTGTTCATGATGATGTATGAGATGTATTTATCAGCAATGAATACAAATCCGCGAATTCAGTTGGTTAACTGCAACAACACGTTCCAAAAATTATCTAAATCTAATAACCGATCTTGAGATGACATAGGGGCGTTGTTCTCCTACTGAAACTTCATGCACTACTTGAACCTGAGCCAAGTCTTTCCCTCCCACTGACAGACTCTCTAAATTTTCTGAACACTGTTGCTAACTTGATTTTTCCTTTGTTCCTGATCAGCAGATCTCATGCTCATTGATCCTAGGTGCTCGAGCTCCTTCATTTTCTGATACTTCTTGTACCATTCCCGCTCATGATATAGCCACCCTATAACATCTTTGGAACCTCGGTGCTGATGGTATCTAGGTCCCAATTCAATGTATATCTCCGTGATGTGCAGACGTGAGGAGCCTCTATGCTGATCGTATGCCCAACTCGTCAAGCGTCCCTCTGCACGCCTCTCTCCAGCCTCATGATAGCAGTGGTGCCTCACCTGTGCCTCATATCTGTTGCTGATCTTCTCCTACCCTTTGCTGCATTAAGGTCTCCCATCACCGGTAAGTATCTCCTTCTGTATAGGAAAATAGTTACTACTCCTATACCAGGGAGTAATAATAATGATAACGGAGGAACAGACAAGAAAACGAAAAATAAGAATGATCGGGGTCTGTGTCACTGCGGCCCCAGCGTCGGCAAGTTCGCTTGATGTTGATGATTTTATTATTGAAATTACCGTAACGTGTGTTCTGCTCAACGTTCTAGTTAGACCGCAATATCAGTCTATTGTACGTATTGTATTTAGGCCCATCATAAATAGGTGTTTTTCTTCTTATAGTGCAGATAAGCCTGCCGTGCTGCTAAAGCAAACCGCTGGTTAATAACTTGAATGGAAAGAATGGTAGCAAACATATTCTTAAGGCGAGTTCACACGCCATTCATCTCAACGCGTACGCTCATACACTTGTCCGAATGTGATACTTTGCCCTAGAAACAGCAGAAAAGTGCCCTGTTTTCTAAGTTTTAGTTCATACCAAAGCTGAAGAGATACCCTTAACTTGCCTTGTGACACTTCATAGTAAACTGATTTGATTGTAAATATTTTAATAACTTTTTGTGGCCTACACGAAGTTGTGTTGACGATGATGCTACAAAACTTTCGGAAGAGTGGATGATAAACTGATGAACATATGGTATTAGTAATATCGCTTGTTAATTTTGTTTTATTTTTCATATTTGGATCTTGTTCTTGAAGACTCTGTTTGATGTTAATTCTTGGGGGCTCTGTATTTTATGGAAATGCCTATAAAAACGTCTAGATGCTCACAATTATTGATTTATGTCAATACAATGTTACCTACGTTGCATTTTTAAAGTTAATGTATGGTTACATATCAGCCATACTGGGTAGAAAAGAAAGCTCCCCGTCTACTTCTCACTTGAAGCGCGAGTCATCGGTGGTGACGTCACAGGCTGGGGCGTTGCTTGGGTTGTGACCTCACGATTTTTATCATCTGATGTCTGTTCCTCTCGTTATTATTCCTCCCTGCTCATATACCTAGCCTTTCCCTCACAATTCGTTAGCAATTGTAGTGGCTTGTAAACTTGAGATCAACCGAAAGACTTGTAATACCGTGTGACGAGTTCTTTAAGCTAGATTTCTAAAATGTGGCTTGCCATCTAACCTTGCAGTGTTGCTTGAAGGTAGGAGCCAATATTAGCAGGTAAATGGCAAGGTTAGCGTAGCAATCGTTTGCAGTCGTGATAGCAATCTCCCTTGACTGCATAATTCAAATGAAGCTTGAGCACTCTGTGTAAGCTACTACAAAAGCAAGCTTGTTTTGCGTACGCATGTACTTGTCGCTATTATCACCATAAAAAATGTAAATACAACAACAACAACAACAACTCAGAAGGCATTCTTACTTATTCTTGCAAAATAAATAAACCCTGTTTTTCTATTTTCGTTGAAAAATAAAATCGTAGTCAGAACCGATATCGACTTAATTTGTGTATGAGGTACTTGTACCCACTGTGCTTCCTTTTGTTTCATACTCCTGATGATTTGTTCTGTTCTTCCTGTGCTTGCTCAACTTACTGGTCCCATAGAACATTCCTGTTCATGAATGGTGGTTCAAGTTTTTGTTGACATACTTGAGATATGTACTATGTAGTCTATATCGTACCTATATAATCCTTTTTTTATGTAGTTCAACCTAGGACTATCCTAACGTTAATTATGAGATAGCCAAGTTAGTTGTATGTTATTATTGTGTAACTTGCAGGACATTTATGATCTGCTAGCACATATCCTCCTCTTGCTGCTGCTGTCGCCATCCCCTCGTGTACATCTACTGCTCCCACCGTCGTCTGACGAGCCGCCAATGTGAGTGTACCGGTCCTGTAGCTCCCCGGACGCTACTTGTTCCTCTTGTCTGTAGCCACAGCTGCTTCTGTGTGCACTTGAGTATAGTGTTGTCCCTACACGGCCTGCCTTGGTGGGCTCGCGCTGCACGGACAGTGCACTTGTTTTTGCTGGTGCGCGAGAAGCCGTGCTGCTTATGGGGTTACTTTTTTTTAGTGTACTTGCTGCACATTTCAGAATTTCTCTTTCTCTTCTGTCCGTGTTAGTCTACAGCCTCCATGAAAATTGGCCTTCAAGTAACTACCATATCTTTTGTATGAGTTCCGCCCCCTACTGACTTGTTACATGCTGTAGGTGTCATCGAGCGTCCAATTTTGTAAGATAATCTGATGCAATTCACTTTGTATTTGTTTAAGCTTCTATCTTGAACGTGTAATTTTGCACTTGAATCAGGCAGTAGTAGCCCGATCGCAAGCAGATTTTATGTAGAGAGTTGAAGATTGCTGTAACTCATGCGTATGTAATTAATTTGCAAATAAACGCATTGAACTTGATCGAACGTGGTGAAACGAATGCTTAAAATTTAAGCTCCAGATATTGTGAAGCTAATCAGATTGGTTTTTTCCTTCTAATTGTACAAATCGAAGACGCACTATGTGCCGCTTGTTTTTCCTTTCTTCATATGACCGCAAATTTTGAGGGGGAAGACTCATGAACTACGAGTGTAACACTAGTTTGTCTGAAGTAGCGTGTTGCTGTTGCTATGTTATACGTGTATTTGTTTTATAGCTATTTGCTAGTCATTTATACGCATCGTCTCTTCTTCTTTGAGATTACTGCGAATTTCCTTGCTAGACCCATGCCCGAGCTACACTGTGTCGCCGCCCACTCAGCTTCTAAGCTTGCTTTCATCTGGCGCGTTGTTCACCTTGAACAGGTACTTTTGGTCTTGGATACTGATTTTCACTGTGCATCGGGACAGCGTGCAAGCTGAAGGTCCACTCCTAAGTTGAGCGTGCGGTTGCGTGCTGTGGTCCCGACAATAAACTGAGTGACTATACCAATAGCAAATTAACAATGGCATTTTCTGCTTGGACAGATGAGTTACAACGTAAACCGTAGCGTCACTGACGCTTTCTACCGCTACAAGATGCCCAAGCTCGTCGCCAAAGTGGAAGGCAAGGGCAACGGCATCAAGACCGTCATCGTCAACATGGTTGATGTGGCCAAGGCCATTGGGTGCCCACCCACGTGTAAGTTCACCCAAAATTCGACAATAGTACAGAAACATCCTCCTGTTTCACCCGCTAGTGCTACACTATTTGACCCACGTGTCAGCTTACCCTAAGTAATACAAGTTAGTACTTTTACTACTTTCTCACTCGTTTAAAAAAAAAGGTCGCGACTAGTATCTCAACAATTTAAGTTTTTTTCCACCATTCCAGTATTTTTTCTGGCTGTGTATTGTGTGTATTTTCCTTTGGGATCATTGTATCTATTGTACTGCCCTGCTGTCCGGAAAACTTGGCTGAGCAGTGTTAGTGTTTAAGCTGGTCATACTGCAGTTTTCGCCATTTGCTGTTCAATATTGCACGAAACTGCAGGAATCTACTATTCTGCATTATGAAATGCTCGAGTTGCTGCTACTCCACGGTATAATATTATTATAAAACTGTGTGGCCCGTTTTTTTCGTGCAAGGCATGTGGTATCGTTTAGCAAGAAGAAAAGCCTCGGCCATTGCATAGACGATACATTGGATAAAACGAAATACTGGATGTTCAATCATGCATAACTTCAGAAACGAGAAACAGTGTTGTAGCTTCTGTTAATTATGCGTTTTTTAATATCTTCTAAAGAGGTACCCTACATTATAACGTATCAGCCAATGTTACCGAGTATCAAGTGGGAGTTTGTTTTTTATTGTTTGGAGCTGGTGCCTTACTCCCACTGGGCCGAAGAGTGTGGAGTCTGATTGAGATTTATTGTTTACCTTTGAATAGTTGTTAATTTTATTGAGGGTGTCCGAGAAAGTTGGGTTCCTGTAGTTGGAGTCCGGTACATGCTCGCTCTTACCAGGTGCTGGTTCCGGACCATCTTCCTCCCATCCCCACAACCTTGCTAACAGCTCGACCTTTGCAGGGAACTTCTCCAATATCTATTAATGTTATTTGTACGGGAAAGGTCTCCAATATCTATTAATGTTATTTGTACGGGAAAGGTCTCCAATATCTATTAATGTTATTTGTTCTGAAAAGGTCAGATTGTATGACGTATTGTAGGGTGGAGCTCCAGAGTAGCTGGACTCAGAAGTGTGTTCTCGCTTCAGATCCGTGCAAGTTCTTTGGCTGTGAGCTCGGCGCCCAAACGCTGTTTGACTTCAAGAATGACCGCTACATTGTGAACGGCTCTCACGACGCCAATAAGCTGCAGGTATGGCGGTCCTGCTTAATTTCAGCACCCTGCAGGGATGGGGCGTACATGTAGACAGTTTGTGCAGCAATCGGTGTGGGTAGTACGGTACTGTTTCCCGTGTGTCGACATTATGGCCGAGCTTTCGTTAAGGTTTGGTACTTTGGTACATCAAGACCAAACTGTGACGGTGGCCAAAGGACACGGGACTTTCGTGTCTCTAAATCGTCTCGTGTGTCCCAGTGCTGCCTGAGCTCTGGAGCGATCGGCCTCGTCGTTAAGCTGACAAAGGTTCACTCTCGTTTACTTTATAGTTTTGATGATTTGTTCCTAGGAATTAGGTGTAAATAAGTGTAATTTTGATTCGAATTTCTTTTACTTCATCGCGTCAGCAGTTAGTTGTATATAATTGGGATGCAACTTCTAGCTAGTAGCTAGCGTAATGATGAAGGCGTTACGACCAAGCAGTGTTTTTCTTCGACATTACACAGAGTATAGAGAAAGTTTTCTTGTTCACAGACTATGTTGGACGTGTTCATCAAGAAGTTCATTTTGTGCACGTCATGCGAGAACCCTGAGACATCTCTGTTCCCGAACGAGAAGAAGGGCATCATAAAGCAGACCTGCAAAGCTTGTGGTCATCAGACTCAGCTGGATATGCGTCACAAGCTCACCACTTTCATCCTCAAGAATCCTCCCGGTAAGTCCCGATCTTGTTTTTAGCAAACTGAATTCAGTATGTTGCTCAGGTCTAGCAACTGAAGGTAAAGAAAATATCGGCTTGACCGCAAACCCCTAACTAGGAAATCTAAATGATTTTTGCTACAGGCAAGTGTTTTGCTAGGCCCCAGAAGAGTGCATGGCTACAGTCAACCACGAGTTGCCATGGCTTCAGCGTCATCAGACGCTATGTCCATATACGGCAACTGCGCCCTCTTTCCGGTCCCGTTGATAGCCTAGTCAATCCAATGCTTCGTAGTGGAATTTTAATGTCAGCATTACCGGTATTGCTATCCCGATTATTGCAAGACGTTACGTCGAGGCTAGGAAACGAACGTCCGACCGCGAGACAATTAGCTACCGTAGCGCTCTATTCACTCTGCCACGGCAAGTATGTTTTACTTGCCTAGTTGTTTCTGGTGGTTTAGCGAGTCTGAAATTACGTATTTCACTTTTGTCTCTTGAAGTAATGGATCAGTTCGCTAAGGCCTGTGTGCACAGTCGAAGTTGTAAGCAGCGGGACATTTCAGTGAGCAAGGAGTCGAACTTGGACACGCTCTTATGCTAGAAGTCCTAATCGAATGAAAATTGATCCATTCCATTCGCTTGAAGAGGTCCAAGGGTATTTGGATGCAAGTAGTTGGACACGAGCTGGTTCCTGGTGTTGGACTCGGACCTTGCACGGTGGAATGTTAGACTCCGCACCCTCGTTTATCTCTAGCTGCATTGAACGATTGTACAAGGTTTTACGCGGAAAACATTACTGTCTCACCCGTGCCTCCAAAAACATTACTGTCTCACCCGTGCCTCCAAAAACATTACTGTCTCACCCGTGCCTCCAAAAACATTACTGTCTCACCCGTGCCTCCAAAAACATTACTGTCTCAACCGTGCCTCCAAAAACATTACTGTCTCACTCGTGCCTCCAAAAACATTACTGTCTCACTCGTGCCTCCAAAAACATTACTGTCTCACTCGTGCCTCCAAAAACATTACTGTCTCACTCGTGCCTCCAAAAACATTGCTGTCTCACTCGTGCCTCCAAAAACATTTCTCCGATGTTTGCAGATGTGAAACCGGACCAGCTGGGCAACTCGAAGACCCAGAAGAAGACCCGAACTAAGAACTTGCAGCCCGGCTCTCCCAATGGAGGCACCAACAGCGCCTCAGGTGCGTGGTTTTCATCGCAGCTTTGTAGTAATAATGAGGTCATGTTGATTACGCATAATTTTAATTAATGTTTAATTAGTTGGACTTTCCGTACAGTGATCAAGAACGTCGACAAAGAACCAATAAAATCTTCAAGATCAAATAAGTTCCTAGCATTTGGGAAATTCCTCCCACCTTCAGAGAATTTAACTGGAAGGATCACTTATCTTAGGAAAAAGTTTACTTTAGCTCCGGTAACGACCGAGTATGTAATTGTCTCTGATACATAATTCGCTGCCCAGTTAGTGCTGTTCTACCTCGCTTGTTGCGTGCATTGACTAGGCAATACCACGGCTGAACATTAAGCTCTGAGTTAGTGTTACTTACTTTACTTCTTTGTTCAGTTTACTTCAGATGTTTTTACGGCTAGCTGGTTAAGCAAAAATTGTCATTGGTCTGCGTTTACGTTGTAATCATATTTCTCTGCTAATTTTATCTGTTCATTACATTTTTGCTCTATTACTGCTCACATTTTAATACAAGGGCCGCGAGCCTAAGTGCACCGCAGCCGCTGTATAACATGTGGGCACCGCGCAAGGCATAATGGGCTACCGCCATTGCTAAATATCCTCTTGTGTCATTGCAAACAAGCTCCTAACGAATGAGCTTCGATACGATAATCCAGTTGGTTGCTGTCTAAATTCGTCATTAAGTGGCTACCAAAATCGTGCCACAGTATCTAGCTAATTCATTGCTTCTCCTTGCTGGTCAAACTTGCCAGTGGTTTCGTAAAGGATTGTGCTCCTCTTATATATTTCCTTTTCAATAGTTCTTTTCGATTGTTGATTGTGTTGCTCTTAATGTTTCTGTCGACTCCGCTCCCCCTTGAAACGTACGTCAACTCTCATCATATTTCAACTTAGCTGCTGGTCACATCTTGACTATGTTGCCGTCATCTCGTTTCAACTTGGTTGCTCTCATCACGTTTGAACATTGATGCTCTTCAGTCTTCACGTTGAATTATTTGTGTAGCTCGTAACATTAGCACTGCCCTGCCCTGCACAGACAACGAGCAGAATGGTGACGATGACGACTGGGCCATTGAGCTGAGCGACGTGGTGGCAGCCGAGCGCATGAAGGACCTCAGTGCCAACGTGAAGCGTCTCACCGTCTCGGCTCACGCTGACCGCTCTCACTCTGAGCGTCTCCAGATCTTCTATGACTATGTCAAGGTATTTAATAAGCCTTTGTATGTCTTTTGCTTATGCATAATGATAATGTAAGAAAAGCCCCTTTGCATCCGGTGATGTCTCGTCGAGATGGTGGCTGATTGCTTAAAATACAAACTCACTTGACATATATTTTTCCAAGCACCTGATGGTATCTGAAACTAGTTTCATCTATCAACAGCAGCCGTTTTCTCTCTGCAAAAGGGTACGCACCTCAAGCTCTTGTAAGCTACCGTATTGCGTGGATAGTCTTATTGATTTCTCCAACAGGCGGACAAACTAACTGTGCTTTTACACGGCACCGGTTGAAGGCATTCAGTTCTTAACCCCCTTCGCCCATCCTATGTTATGGGGAGTAGCGCCCCCAGCGGGTTTGTGTAGGTTACCTTAGCCATTAGCTAGACCTTCGGGACGGCTGTCTTTCGTGCCCACTTTGCTTCCTTCCCATCTTTTACTCGTACTGATCTTTCTTCAATCTGTTCTTACTCTTCTTTCCCGACTTGCTGTTCCCGTGCGCGTTGATCCTGTGNCGTCACACTATGTGTCCCTTGCTTGTTCCTCTGTTAGATCGCCGTTGCTGTGGAGACGGAGACTTAAACTACTCAATATAATAATAATAATAATAATAATAATAACAGTTCTCTGGCTGGGCTGGGCTCCTTAGCTTTGGGGGTACCGTCTCCTATCAGAATTCATTTGGAGAAAGAACCTTTGTAGCGTTTCAGTAAAGCCTGAGAAGATAGTGTTGTACTATTATATTTTGAACTCTGTTTGCTGCGTACTCGATAGATAAGTTGTTCATGGAAGCACACGAGTGAAACATCAAATGGAATATTAACTTCAGTAGTAAGAAATAGTTGAGGTATGAGCCATAAAAAGTGATATGAACGTCAAAAAGAGAATAAGAAATGCAGTTTCAATGAATCAAATGGCAGTTTTACTTCCCTGAACACTTTTTTTTGCCTTCTTGTCGAATTTCATTCGAATGGTGTTCCCAAAGAAATTTCCGCCTGGCACTTCCCCTTCTCCTTTTTACTCTTCACGCTCAAAGTCCGAGCTGTGGAGTCAGATAATACAAATCCACCTCCTGGAACCACCATGTGTCTGAGTTGCACAGTTGCACTCCATGTCCTAGAACCCTTTGACTTCGACGCTGCCCACCTGTAAAGTAGATAACTCCCAAGTCGCGCTGTGTATTGCAGGAATGCCCTTCCAGTCCCTGCAACCGCCCCTTTTGTTCGAGATATGCCACTGTCACAGTTGTTCATTGCTGCGTAGCTACTGGAGCCACTACTTCTTTGCGGCTCTCTGACCTAACTATAGATTATAATTAGACTCTTCCTTTACCTGATGACTACCTCTTGAATGCTTGTGTTTGGAGCTGTTAGGCTAAGCAGAATGCAATATTAAAGGTCGGTTCACACGTTAGTCATTTCATCATCGTCTCTCAGCAGATCCCCCTCAAGAATCGTAGAATGGGCCATAGGATTGGGTTAGCTAGGTTCACCCATCCTATGTTGTTGGGAGCAGCGACCTTAGGAGGGCCCTGTAAGTTACTTTAGCCTACAGCTAGGCCTACGGGCCGTCTGCCTTTCGTGCCCACTTTGCTTCATTCCGACTTCATACTCATATCACCAGCGAACGAAGTGAGATTGGTGATTATGTTTTCGTTGAAGATTTAAGTAAATATATGTATATAACTATCTATATATATTTGTATGTCTTTCTACCCAAAAAGTGGTCGAAGGAGTTGAGCAATCTTCATAATTTTTTATAGGGAGTTTGGTGAGTTGCCCTAGATGTGACCCATGTCAAAAAACTAGGCCTAGCTGGCCATAACAAATGACGGCCTTGAATTTTCTCCAGCGTGCCGATCGTCTGGTGAACTAGGCGTTCTATTTTTTTCCTATGTTATTATTGAAGAGCTAATCCATGGAAAGAATGCGGCTGTGCCCTAACCTCGTTCATCAAAAATGACTTCGTTGCATTTGTCCCCTACCGCGGGTGATGGTCTTACGCCACCGAGGCGTTCTAGTTGATCTTACTTTCCTTCGTCCTTCCGCTGCTTTCCCGACTTGCTGTTCACATGCGCGTTGGTCCGGTGCAAGAACACCTTTGAGTATGAGTTCCAAGTAATATTATATTGAGTAGTTTGAGCCTCCGTTTCCACAACAATGGCGATTTAACAGTGGAAATAGTAAGAGACATAGTATGACGATAGAAATGTGGGGAATCCATGCACGAAGGTGTTCCCACACAGGATCTACCCGCATGGGAACAGCAAGTCTGGAAAGAAAGGAAGATCAGAATAAAGCATGAGCAAGTAGGCGTTTGAAAACGGAAGGAAGCAAAGTCGGTACGAATGATAGACGTCTCGCGGACCTAGCTAATGGCTGAGGTAACCTACACGAGCCCCTGGGGTCGCCGCGCCCCATAACATAGGATGGACGAACCTAACCCTATGGCCTATGGCCCATCCTATGCCCCCTAAGGGGCAACATACCGTTAGTCCCTTCCTTCCTCGATGAAATTGTTGTTGTGGAAGCAGGGGCCTGAAATTACTCTATATAATTTAAGTACCAGATTTCTTCATTGTAATTCACTGTAGAAATTGAAGAATTAAAAGAAACCTTCCTAGTGCCGCTTGCTTAAACAACCTTACGGTTAACATTTCATCGGACCTTTTGGTAGACACAAGTTGTGATTACAGGGATTCAAGAACACATTCGGACGATTTACTGATAGAACACATTGAAAAGAGTAGACTCACGTCACGTTAGTAACGTGTGAAGTGGCACTGGTACTGAGAATGTCTTGATATTGTGTTTTCGGCGTGAGGCGGACCAGAGCCGATTTTTTGTGGCGAAGTTGTGTGCGTGAATACAACCACAAGTTGCAGAAACGACCAAATTCGTGTCCACGTGACGACCAAAAACGTGGTCGTCTCACGGAAACTCGTTCTTGGTTGTGATCACGACCACAAGTCGCAACTTCATTTTTAGTGCGCTTGTCGCTCTTGGTTGTGACGTCACATGTGTATATTTACAAAGCGAAGTTGATTGTTCGGAGTAGAATTGAATTTTTATCCAGCTACGAAGTACCGGTATTGTTTATGGTTATATGTTAAGTTAGGCTGAAGTTCATATCAAAACAGCGTGATTGAAGACTGTGATTGCTTATAGAACACAGTGGATATTTGTTTGTTGACAAGATGAGTTTGTCTAGTTTGTCAAGAGAGGGCGCTGAATACATCTCATGTCTTTGTGGCTGCTCTAGTTGCTCACCAATAGAACCATAACTTTGTTTATGGTTGCATAGTTTTGGTTGTTCACGGAGAAACGCCTCTGATATCTCCGGCGCTAGTAACCCATCCCACTATAATGATAATAATAAGTAGCATTAACAGAGCAATATGTAAGATGCGTGTGGGAACGTGTCATTTGTTAAATTGTACTTCCTTAACAGAGCAAGAAGGGCAACGGCGTGCTGACTCCTACCGCTGACGTGTCAGTGTTCAAGGACATTGCTGCTGAAGCCGACACCCTTGAGGTCCGAGACAATAAGGGCGTCATGGTGCTTGTTGAGCTGCTCTTCGACGAGTTCTGCGTCAAACAGGTATGTCTTTTTATATCGTGTTAGAATCCGAAATATAAACAGCTCCTGAGCTGTGTTGTATATTTTAATCGGTTCAGTGTCTATATCTTTGGTGGAACACTACCATTCTGATACACCTCTGGTGCGTGTTGAAGAGGTTTGCCTTTTTATTTATATGTGTGTGTATATATATATATATATATATATATATATATACATACATACATACATACATACACAGTATTGCACACACACACACCTATCTGAGGAGTTTGTTAAAGTGAATTGAGATACTTTATTGAAGAGGTTTTGTTCAAAAATTGAAAAATTTTTGAATTTAAAAATAAGTCAATTGCACCAATGCAGATATCGTCAAATATGCTAAAAAAAATATGAAAAATAATAATTTAAGTACTGTATATACTTGTGCCAGTACAGATTTCGATTCGGTTATCGAAACTGAGGGTAAGAAAAATAAAAGGCCCACGTGGAGAGGACTCATTAATGAATGATATTCCGAAAATGTTTCCATAAAAAATCCGACTGCTGTGAAAAATCGCTCTCTCTCCGTAGGTAGTTTCGATACAGTCTGTTGAGTCAATATTCAAAGAGGTATCAAAATGTGAAATTTGTAGGACGTTTTCTTGACCCTGTGACTAGATTGTACTTGTTTCAGCTGACGCAGTACCGGATCCTCTTGCTGCTCTTCACGCACGACAATGACAAGAGTCAGAAGTATCTGCTGGGTGCTTTGGAGAAGCTCATCGAAATGAAGAAAGATGCTCTGCTGCCGAAGGTACTACCGTGAGCACTCATTGCCCATGAAACGTCGCGAGCAGGGGAGGCTCAGACTCGGCAATGTTATGACAATCCATTCTATTTAAAGCTATGATTTATGTAAGGAACCTGGCACAGGCTATGGATTTACGTTAGCAGGCGGTTTGCCCATCCGATGTTTCAGGGAGCAATGCCCTTAAAGGGGAGGGGTCCTCTCATCGCTTCTCGCCCAATTGGCTAAGGTCAAAATGTAGCAGGGTCCTCTTGGGTTATCTCGGCCTTAGCTATGCCTTCGGAACATCTGTCTTTCGTGCCCACTTAATTCGTTTTGTTTTCCTGCTCCTACAAATGATTGTTCTGTTCTTCCTTCCTGACTTACTTTTCCAATGCGCGTTGATCGTGAGAACACCCTGGTGAATGGGTTGCACGTTTCTGTCGACATACTCAGCGTCCCTTTTTTTCATCCTCTATTAGATGGCCGCTGTAGTGGCGACGAAGCCTTAATTAAACTATTCGATATAATAATTATTGTGATTTTTGTTATTCCCAGGTGCCTCACATTCTGAAGACGCTCTATGATACCGACATCGTGGCCGAGGAAGTGCTCCTCGAGTGGGGCAAGAAGGCCTCCAAGAAGTACGTAAGCAAGGATGTCGCTCAGGAGATTCATAAGAAGGCTGCTCCATTCCTGAAGTGGCTGCAGGAAGCTGAGGAAGAAGAGAGTTCGGAAGAGGGAGAGGCCAGCGATGAAGATGATATCAAGGCAAGTTAACTTTGACCCCTCGGGTGGGGCATACGATGGGCTATCGGGTTAGGTTAGTTAGGTTCGCTCATCCTGTTATGGTGGGCAGCACCCCAGGAGGATTTTGTAGGTTACCTTAGCAATTAGCTAGAATTTTGAGATGTCTGTTTTTCGTGCCCACTTTGCTTCCTTCCACTTTCATAATATCTACAGATGAGATTTTACTCTGATCTTACTCTTCTTTTTCCGACTTGCTGTGCCCATGCGCTTTGATCCTGTGTGGAAACACTCGCGCACATGGGTTCCAGTTTCTATCGACATACTTTCTGCCCCTTCCTTCTTCCTGTGTGAGATCGTCTTAGCTGTGTAAACGGAGGCTTAAACTACTCATTATTAATAATAATGTATCCGTATCTTGCGCATTTCACTCGCCTATAACAAGATTTTCAAGAGCTGATTGTTAAACTGTGATGGAATATCAATGAAATTCCAACGCGAACTTTGTTTGTGAAGATACCTTTAGAATAATAATAATGTGGCCCTAATTATCAATGATCCCTGTTGCTCTATTACAGGTGGAGTACGACGACAAGGCGCTGAGCATGACCCTCAAAGAACAGGAACAGAAAGCTGCTGGTCCCAAGAAGCCTGCCGTTGCCGAGGTTGCTGCCTCCCAAGCCAAGGAAGAAGAGGAAGAAGGAAGTGACATCGATATCGATGATCTGTAAACCTTCTGTCTACATTTCCTAGTTGCTGGTGCTGGTCAAGAGCGTCGGCTACAGCATCGTTCTGCGTACTATGAGTATTGCTGCATACGTTTCTCATCTAATTGAAAACCTCGCTCATACAGAAGTACTGCTTTTAGATTGCTATTCAAGGGAAGTGAAAGGATCAATGTACAGCGCATCACCAGTTTGCCGTGCAGGAGTGGGCTCAGCGTTGAGGACGCTATTGCACGTTTGGATGTGTTGATGGCTCGGTTAGCGGCGATCAAAGTTACTGCCGTCACTGGACTCTCTGCTGCAGTGACAGCTTTTTTGTAAGCACCGATAGTATAGGCAGCTGCGGTCGTGGCCTTCTGCTGGTTTGTCCATCTGTGAGCTTCTTCTTAAATTGGGTCCACGAATTCATCTTATGTTGTCTTTGGTTTTCGTCTAGTAAACAGTGGGGCGAATTTTAACGTTTTTTACCACTTGAAGTAAATTCATAGCACTAAGTTATCAGAGGGAGAGGACAGTTGTGCAGTCAGAGGAGTAGTAGTAGTAGTATAAAGCGATTATATGGTTGACTTCTTAATGACCTCCATTGCTCTCTTGACACCTGCTCAATCGTTAGTTGAAATCCACTTTTTTTGCTTTCCTTTAATTTTACATTAAATTTGTCATCAGAAATACGTGCTTGTTCTTTTCATTTAATTCTTTCCATCGTCTAGCATTCTTAGTGATGCTAGATATTTTTAAGTGTTACTCGCTTCCTTGTTTCCCACCACAAGCGTGTAGAGGTTCCTTTCGTTACTGACGGGAGGCTTGCTAACGATGTAGGACTTTGCGTGCTGTTGTGAGATGGTCGGACAAACTAGAGTGCTGCAATTTTTTTTTGTCTTGTATACTGCTTATACTCTTAGCGTAGACTTTTTTTGGTGTTTCGGTATTCTTCCTAAAAACTTAAGCATGATGTGCTGTTATGAATGATGCACTGTGTATATATACGACGAAGTATAGTCGACAAATATAGAACCTCCATTAGATATGATCGTACGCCTTGCCTTCTGGCGGCTTTCGCAACCCCTGCGGCTGTGATCGTAGTCAGTCTCGGCAAGGGACGAACTCAAAATGATTAATATAAAAATAAACTCATCGGAATTGGTTATTTTCTGCTAACGCAGTACAATTACACTGTCATTGGATGAATGTTTGATCTTCACTGTATCTGTTCTTTTGCTTATCTTATTCAATAAAGGTTGTTGCAAACGTGTACGAATTTAGCATGTCCTAAACTATTGAAGTAAATGGTTATATATATAAAATTACCTGTGCCTTTAGCTATCTATATTAATCCATGAAGAAAACCTATGCAACGCGTGTATGTAGTAATGACAAAAACTAGTCCACAGAAAAGGATTGAATATTTTATTGAAGTACAGTTTATTGAGTTAAGGGAGTACGCAGAAATCAACTATAATTAGGCTATTGGTAAACCAGTGGCAGTGAAAGTGGACGATACTGCATGAAAATTTACAATAAATACAGGAAACTGTGAGGGTTCAGTTCACGCCAATAATAGCTTCCGCACCCTTTTCTTCCATGCCGCACCTACGTTACTCTTCAGATAGCGCTGGTCCTACGTGAAAGGCACATTAATACACACAAGAGCTAGCTGAGGAAAATGGCTTTAATAATAGACCATCAAGATTAGTAATGGTCTATTATTTGTCAGGGCCTATCTGATGAGACAATTATCAGCAAGTATATCGAGTCGAATAACCAACATAATATTTGCCAATTTTAAATATCTTTAACAACTAGTACAAATGCAAGAAAGCTACCGTAATATTTGTATTTCTAGTCCAAGTACTTCTACAAAGCAACTAGCCTTCACAGGAAGCAGATTCCTCCTAGGCCAGAAATAAGGCATTACCTAGTCCAGAAAAAAGTGAATAAAATTAGTCGGTCAGGTACCGAAAGAACTAATGCAAGCACGAAATATCGTATTGGCTAATGCAATAGAATAACACAGTCTAGGCACAAGGTGAGGTTTCAAAATAGGTAAAGGTAGGGAAAACCCCTGAAAGAGATCCTAGTTTAACCACGACAGCAAAGGACTGGGGGCGCTATGGTAGCAGTTATACTGTTTTTCTCTGCACTACTGCCGGAAAGTTTCAATTTGATGGCTAGCTGATCAGGTGCGTTCTACTTCTCTCAAGTTTGGCTTAGTGTGCCACTTTTGGCCGGGAAATGAGGCGCTAAGCGTCTCAAAGAGATGGGAGAAGAACACAGAAGAATGGAACAGTCGCAAGAAGGGCTCCTTCCGTGCCCTTCTCCCCACTCACACGAAAGCAGGTAGGAGTCTTGGGGGATAGGGCACTCCCAAGGCCTCCTTAAGTACAGGCCTGGGTCTCTACGTCACAAAGATGGTCCGATCGGTACAGTCGCCCGAAAGACTGTTGGACGCAGCCTGAAATTATTGGTACATGCTCTACATATTTCAGGTTTATCTGGATAGAGAAAAACTCAAACTATCGCAATTTTTTAACATTAAATAGATTAAAGAAGAATTTCCATCCAGATCTGTCCAAAATATGTAGCGTAAGTACCATAAATATATTTCTGGGTATAATCATTTTTCCAGAGACTGTACGCAATGGGACCATTTTTGAGGCCCACACAAAGGCCTGTACTGTAGCAGGCCTCGTCACTTCTCGCCATTAGTGGCCCACCTAGCGGAGCTGGAGGGGAAGCACCGAGAGCCTACCTAGCTTTACAAACTAACCTATTTGGAGGAACTGCAGCCAGACGCAACATTCTCTGCGTAACGTCGCTCAGGAAACTTGAGGGGCGTGAGGCCCAAGGGGATAATATTCGCCAGAATAACCCCCTCCTCCATGGGAGGTGCGAGGAAACAGCAAGTCAGTGAAGAAGAGGAACACGAAGACTGCTCGTACAAGTACATAGAAGAAGGAAGGGAGCAAAGTGGCCGAGAAGGAAATAAATTTTTGAAGCCCAGTTATGGTATAGGATGAGCGAGCTTCACCTTACAACCCATCGTACGCCCCTGTGTGGACACCAACAGATATTTTGAAATAATAATAATAATAATTATTATAATGAGGGTTTCCCCGCTGTATTAGATACGAAGGCTATATAACAGCGACCCAGTTTTGTAGAATATAGTTTAGCAGTTGAGTCGTTCTCAGATGAGCTCTTTTAGTACAATCTCGGCCAGGTGCATCATGTCTGGCAGGAAATAAGGCGCGAGCATTTCTAACCCTACACGGCTCGGCCGAACGTAATCGCTCAGCCATGCGGCGTGGGAAAGAGACGAAAAACGAGAAGAGGAGAAGACAGAAGGAAGCGAGCACTTGTGCGGGGGGGTCCCTTCCGTGGAACCCCCACAAGGGAGCAGATAGGAGTCCCATGGGATGAGTCGCTTACCACCATTCGGCAGCCCACCTCGCGGAACAGAAGGGGAAATATAGAGGACCTACCTAACTAGAAAACTAACCTTCTCAGCAGGAACTGCGGCCAAATGCTACATCCCCTGCGGAGAAGGCACTCGGAACCCTTGGGTGCGTGACGCCCAAATATTGTGGCAAGATTTGATATAATGGCACGCAGCAGAATGACCAAGTCAGACAGCGGAGACTCCGTGGCAATGCAAACAGGCCCTACAATGTAAGATTACGGAGTGACGTCAGGAGTGGTCAATAGTGACGGCGTGGTCCATGTGGCACCCCGCCCACAGCAGCCTAGGCCAAAATTCGTACGTAGTTATTTCAAGCGAACCTAAAAGATTATTGTGTTGAATAGTTAAAGCCTCCGTTTACACAACAAAGGCGAGCTCACAGAGGAAGAAAGAAGGGACATAAAGTGTGCCGATGAGCACGCAGAACTCATGCACCAATGTGAGTCAACTCTCAACGTTTATGGGAACAGCAAGTCAGGATAGAAGAGGAAGAACAGGGCAAAGAATCATCAGTATGTAGTATGAAAACGTAAGGAAGCAAAGTGGGCACGAAATATAGACGTCCCAAAGGCCTAGCTAATGGCCAAAGTAACCTTCAACCCCCCCCCCCTCCCGAGGGCATTGCTTAGCACAAGACAGTATAGGCGGACCTAACTAACCTAGCCCCATGGCCTATGGCCCATCGTATGTCCCTGAACCTGAGATGTTTCTGCGGTACCGTTACCCACATAGCGACTGTGAAATCAAACTTCAACTCTGTAGTCTACGGAGCTGTCAAACTTGAAAATTCTGACAGGAGCCTTCATTCAGCACTCGTTGGTGCAGCTCTTCAGTACTACAGATAGCCCAGTGTGTCGGATCCCCTTATTTTGGAAAGCTTGCAACATAAAGTTACTAGAGTTAATTAAACTGTAAGTAAGTATCCCGATTCACAATAATGGTAATCCAAAGAGAGGGAACACGTAGTTATGTAAGTAAAACTTAGACCTTACGCAAGAACGACCACAGCGAGTAGAAATATGAGTTAAGGAAGAAGAGGAAGGCCAAAAAGATATTGTCAGCAGACGCAGCAAAGAGGAAGGTAGGGAAAGAACCATGTCGCGAAAGCCTTACTAACACGGCAATCTATAGAGTTCCCTGGAGGCATGATCCCCAGAACATAGGATGGAGGGACTTAATTACCTAACCCTCTGCCATATGGTTCATCCTACACTCCCTGAGGGGAGCTTGCAGTATGAAAGCAGGACAATCGGGAGTAGCCTACAATGACGGGTGGTGCTACAAATTAGTAACCTATGACGGGTGGTGCCCTCAAATTAAAAGCCTCAAATTAGAATATTATAATGGGAGCTCAAGCGTGAAGTTTTAATCATAATAATATTGAAAATAATGGGTGGTACCTTAAATCAGTAACATATGATGGGTGGTGTCCTTAAATGAGAATCCCATAATGGGTGGTACCTCAAACTAGTAACCTATGACGAGTGGTGCCCCACATTAGTATCCTATGACGGGTGGTGCCTCAATTTAATTGCCTACTATGACGGGTCGAATCCCAATTTAGTACTGGGCTTACAAACTAGTACATAAAGCTCTATGCTGTACACCGGTTCGATACTACAAAATACGTTGTTGCTACAAAACGAAATGGCACGAGAGAGGTTTCATAATGAGGAATAAGCACAGGGTCCAAAAAGCCCCATCCTTCTTTCGAACATACGCCACATTTACGGCAAAATATTTAAAGATGCTTATATCCCCATTGAATATAGACTTTACATAGTTGTGGACGTTGAAAATAGTGATAAATGAAAATTTCTTGCCATCCAGCGATAAGTTCGATAGCACAGACTACGTCAAAGACCTTCGTATATGCGCGAATAGGTCAAGGTCTCATTAAAGGCTTTTATAGTGTTATTGCACTAATAGCGTGTTAGCTCGCATCCGTGAAAATTTCCTACGTTAACCGTTTTATCGCCGATGTAAGATCGCTGTTCGCAGGAACGCTCCTATTCGTAGCGGTCCCAAATGGATACACTAGGCACGAACGGGCCCAAGGCACAACACAACTATCAGCTTGCTGCAGGTATTTGCTACATACACGTTTGATGGCCCTGCTGGCAAGAGAGCAAGAAGGAAGCTGAAGGTTGGGTGCGAGAGTGAGATCCTTTGTATAATCCACGTTGGATAATAAACAGCAACGGCTAAAGAACTTGGATGAGGGCGCAAGTAATGCAGCAAAGTCGATTGTACCCAGGCAAGGAACAGTACTGCCGCAGTGACGGCAGTTTACAGAGTGGCGACACGTCTTTGTGGCAATCTTCTCGCTCTCTGCTATCATCACCTGAGAAGTTTATGTGCTTAGCGCCACTCGGTGAATGCATTCGTCTAGGAAGAAGAAACGAGTTACCTGACGTGTGCGGTATGAGCGAGTTTACCAAAGGCGGTAAGGATGAGCTGCCCGGAACCGTGGCGCTGCCGACAGGAGCGGATGCGTTGCAAGGCTTCCCTGATCGCCCGACAAAATAACGGGAATTGTGAATATCTCCAGCACTGTCATCCCTTGCGTGGAGCAAAACGAGTTCGCTGTCGGTGATTTCATTAGTGGTGATATCACCTGCATAATCGTCACAATTCTCCTCCACAGGCGCGTCCTTACATTCTACTCGACATGCTCTCGTCCGGGCAGGCGGGGCCGCAGGCCCGCAATTGACAGTCAGGTCATCGTCCGAGCTGAGGAGAGACAAGTCGTCTGCATCGGAATTGGCCCGACAGCTCCAAATGGCCTCTTGTTCACTTACACTGCCGCACTCGCCCCAACACTGAGGACAAAAACATTGCTTGTACTCGCCAAAACACTGACAATAAAAGATCACTTGGCTGACACAGATCCCGCACTTTCGCAGAATCAGGAGATTACCTGGCTTTAGTTTATCAATTTATCCTACATCCGGCCAAGCTCAATATCACAAATAAATGGCCCGGACGGCTAAGAACCGCGAGTCATTGAGTTGCGTGGTCCTGATGAGCAACAAATTCCGCAAGGAGAGTTGATGGGAATTTCTAAGCCAGAAAACCTACAATTTTAGTCTCCCTCGCGTGTAATCGCAAAGCACTGAAGTTTCCACCGTCACGCAGCGCTGTAGCAAAACAGCGAGTCCATACCTACGTTCGTGCCGCCTCATTAGTTACACTAGCATTGAGCATCTTTGATTCCACTACAAAGACGATCTCACAGAGGAAGAAAGAAGCGACATTTATTATGTCGATAGAAACATATGCACGAAGGTGTTCTCTCCCATACAAGAAAAACGGGCAGGGGAACAGCAAGTCGGGAGACAAGAGGAAGAACAGCGCGCCGCATCATCAGTAGGAACTTAAAAATGGAAGGAAGCAGAGTGGGTACGAATGACTGACGTCCCGAAGGTCTCGCTAAGGCTAAGGTTACCTACAAGATCCCCCAGGGGTTGCTGCTCCCCATAACATAGATTGGGCAAACCTAACTAAATGACCTATGTTGGACGCATCGCTCTAATAAAATACAAATTTACCTGTGTTAACAGGGACCGACAACCTGTATTCCTAGATCATCGGGTGTGTTTTGCACTATCATAATTACGAATATTTCTATGTAGTTACCACAGACCTTAGAAATTTAAATTTTTAGCTAGTTGAACTATGATGCATAATTTAATACATTATATCTATAGTTATTAAAAACGGAAAATCGGCCAAGTTAAACGTTTAAACGACGATGATAAGTTAAAAGGCGATGGGTGTATAATCTATATCATACTAAAAGTCTGTCAACCTTGTTTGCTTGTTTATTTACTCGTGTAACGTTTATTTGCTTGTGTCTTGTTTGACACAGCTTTTTCGCTTTTAGACGGGAAGAAATTCGAAAGATGAAGATTTAGTTTGCTTAGATACCTAGGCGGTAGTAGACTACTGTATCTGTGATACGGAATTTAAACCTGATCTCGCCTACCAGAACGGGCACGTGGGAAATACAGTATAACTGAAATACGTAACATATAAATTGAATTTGCTTACAGCCTGGGTGTTGAATATTCGCTAGAGAAGCAAAGAATCTGTTGATAGTGAGTTGTATGGGCAGTTCCTTGACGGGCAGGATAGGACGGCCGAATAGCGTGTGGTCTATGCCCAGTTAAATAACATCTGCTTTAGTGCGAAAGCAGACGATCGTGATGACGACCCAACGGGTCACGGGTCGTCTAGTACGGTTTTAAAAGATGAATCTACCCCGGTGATAAATTTACCCACCGATGAATTTACCCCGCGATGAATTACCCGAAGATTAATTTACCCAACGATGAACTCATCCAGTGATTAATTGACCATCTCCCCTCTCAGAGTACACAATCAACCAATTTTAGTTCTAAAACCAACAGCATGATATGATGGACAAACTGCACTCAAGTGAGAGAAAACAAACTGTAGCCTACCTGAGACCATCCGGAGATGCGCCAGTGGCCAGGGCATGGAAGTCTGTTGCAGGGGCGAGACGACGGCGGCTCTGAGTCCTGGGGGCAATAGCGAGGATCGAGCGGCACGGTGGGCTCCTCCACTGCCACGCAGGACACCACCCGCTGCTGCAGCCCCGCAGAGCCGCACGTAGCGCTGCAGTGCTCCCAGGCCGAGGGGGACCACATCACGCTGCAGCTGCGTCAGTAAAACAAACATCTTGTGACACCGACACTTCAACATCCTAGCCTAATAATGATGTATCCCGAGGCAGGTAGGTGGACATACATGTAGCAGTCACGGCCATTTGGAAGGATGTTGCAGGTAATGAATTGATTGAGGATATCTACGCGTCGCGCCTAAGTAGGTAACGATTCGAGCTCCGACTCTTTGGGTCCAGCCAGTTCCAGACTCCGACTCCTTGGGCCCCAAACTGCTCGACTCAGACTATTTCTTAACATAATAAGGCTAAGTTCACCCATTCCGACTTCTTGGTTCAGCTAGCTTTCGGCGCAGAGTCCTAGCCCCAAGCGTGCCCGACTCCGGCTCCATTATTATTATTATTATTATTATACTGAGTAGTTTAAGCCTCCGTCTCCACAACAATGGCGATCTAATAAAGGAAGATGCAAGGGACATTATAGTAGGACGATAGGAATAAGGGCTACCCACGCACGAAGGTGTTCCCACACAGGATCAACGCGCATGGGAACAGCAAGTCAGAATAAAACATGAGTAAGTAGGAGTATGAAAATGGAAGGAAGCAAAGTGGGTACGAAAGACGGTCGTCCCGAAGGTCTAGCTAATGGCTAAGGTAACCTACACGAGCCCCCTGGGGCCGCCACGCCCATAACATAGGATGGCCGAATCAATCTACTTAACCCCATGGCGCATCCTATGCCCCCTGAGGAGGGACTCCGGCTCCACAACTCTGGCAGCCAGTGTAGTATATGCGCAGTGAGCTCCACCCTTTCGTTACCGTCATGAAACAACATTATTTATAATAATCAACACAGCTGAGCTGTTTTTTTTTAAAGAATTTTTCGAGAGGAATTCCGGAGCAAATAAAAAATGGGACTTTTACTTAATTTAGGGGACTTCCGCATTAATCACCTCCGCCAAGGAGGTCATGTTTTCGTCGGGTTTGTCTCTCTGTCTGTCATCAAGACAACTCAGAAAGTTACGGACGGATTTGGATGAAATTTGCAGGGATTATTAAGTATGTTAGGAGGAACACACGATTAACTTTTGGAGAAAATAAGTTGATCCGTTTGTTTGTTTATATGTCTGCTTCATTTTTGTCAATGCTAGAACTCAAGAAGTTATGGACGGATTTTCATGAAATTTACATGAGTTGTTAGGTTTATTACGAGGAGTAAATGACCAAATTTTTGTGAGGATCTCTTTGTTCGTTCGTGTGTCTGTTGCTGTAATTGATTTTGTGCTTGTTAGCGCTATAACTCAAAAAGTTCAGAATGGATCTTTATGAAATTTACAGGAGTTGTTAGTGATGTGGAAAGACACAAATGATTAAATTTTAGTGCAGATCGGTTGGTTGCTTTGTTTGAATGATGTATGACTTATGTTTGTCATAATATTTGTTAGCAGCATAACTCAAAAAACTTATGAGCGGGCTTTCAAGAAAATTGCAGTAAGTAATACTATCAAAAGCCACAAATGAGTAGATTTTGGAGTTGATACAATTAAAATCATGGTTTCAGAGCCAATTTGAATTTTTCGCTAACATTGCCTTGCTTGGCGGAGGTATGCGCTCTCAGAGTGTTCTAGCTACGGACTGACCAAAGGAAGTATCAAATAGTAATAAGAGATGGTGGGGTACAGTAATACACTTTGAGTGCTGCTGTTTTCATACCACACAAGTGAAACCGATCAAGCAGGTCGATAACAGCGATCGAAACACGAATCATATGGCAATAACATATAGTGGGGTACAGAGATATTATCTTGAGCCTCACTATTTTCATTCGTGACCTTAAAAATAACAAACAAAGAGACAAGACGATAAGAAATTTACGAGGATGAGCACCTGAAGGTGTTGCACGGGAGAGCGCGCAGCTGAGGCGAAGGGAGATGTTCGCAGTGTTCAGCAGGGACGGTTTCTTTCGTAGTGTCATCTACACACCGCACCTCGGGCCGCTGCTCCCCACTGTAAAAAAAATAGCGCATTAGAAAAATTAAAAAGCAGCTGGATGCCTACATGCACACAGTGGCACAAAAACGGCAACTTTTGAAAACAAATGGAGATATTCCAAATTTAGTAAATGAAAGTTCTTCGCTACAAAGTTGATGAAAGTAGTCCCATCAAGAATCTAATTTTTCATTAACATCTGGATATTCAGTTTTGTTTATGTACGGTATACAAGGAGTTTTCCAGTACGTATAAAATCGGTGTTTAGATTCCCATGTCTTTCCCTGTCAGAATATAAATGGGCGTCACTCTCCCAACGGCTGCCCCGAGTGCGTTTTCCGCAGAGGTTGCAGCTGGCCGCAGTTCATTCTGACGAGGTTAGTTTGTCGAGTTAGCTACCGTGGGTCCTCTATACTTCCCCGCTCTGTATTTTATTTCCTGCCAGAAGTGGCGCGCAAGCCACTAGAGACCAACAGAACGCATCTGAGTTCGCATTAAACTTGAGACCTTGCGTCAGCACAGCCGAAAAAATCACTGAGAATTCAACGCGACGCAACTTAACATTGCTGCGCGAGTGTTCCTACCACTACTAGACATACAGTATAGATCCCAGAGTACGCTTAACTGCCCGCATCTCATGGACACTTACTGTTAATATGAGGGAAATGGCTTGATATGAGCCGAATATTATAATACATGTTGGCTCTACCTTTTAGACTTTACAATCGTACTTCTAAATAAAAAAGGCATAGCTAAGTGAGCCTATGTCACAAACACTAAGAAACCCTGGCAAAGAGGTACACCGCATATCGGAACAATCAGCTCGGCGAGAGGAGGAAGGAAACACAGCAACGATCGTTGGGAGAAGTACAAAAATGAAAAATAAATATGACAAAAAGCAAAAAAGAAAAAATCCCGAAGACCTATCGAGGGATACAGTAATCAGCGGAGTTTGCCTGGGGCGTAACTCCTACAATCCATGATGGATGAATCTCTACAATTGAACCCAACAGTAACCTAACTAACTCCACATGTAAGACAGCACGAACAAGGTGCGTTTTGAATGGGATGTAGGCACTAAGATCTAAGGGCCGAAACACACCAAGAGCAGTTCAGCGAAAAGCAGGCAGGCTGGCAGTTTTTGAGAAGCACGGAATGCATTGGAGCTCGCACACCGAACAGCGGCAGTTGAGCAGACCGCTGCCGCTGTTCGGTGTGCGAGCTCCAATACATTCCAGTTAACAAAATCAATCACATCGGAACACCTGCCATTACAAGTCACATGTTCCTAGAGTCTAAACCTCCCTATCCACAGCGCATACTGTGATCCAATAAGAAGAAGAGAAACGTGGAACCCATGGACGAGGTGTTCCCACAGATGATCAACGCGCATGAGCAATACAAATTAAGGAAGCAGTGAAAGAACAGAACTATGCATCATTAGTGCGAGTATGAAAATGGGAGGAACCATAGAGGGCACGAAAGACAGAAGTCCAGAAAGCCTAGCTAAGATGAAGTTAACCTACGGCTTCTCCCAATAACATAGGGTTAGCGAAGCTATAGTAACTAAGCTAACCCTATGACCCATCCATCCTATGCCCCTGAGGGGAAGGACCACCTGTTGGTTCGACTGACTTTAAACTCACACTGACGGCCCATCGAATGTTGACCTGCATCCCATCCAAAGAAAATCCATTTGTATTGCTAGAGCTAACACACAGCCACGAGTGTCATATCTTTACTTTCACATCTCGTATGTTGTGCTAGGCCAAAACTTTTACAAAATGTAAAATGAGATCACTTGGATTAGCATGTTAACCCTTCACGGAAGTGGCAAATTTGAGACTTTTGATTTGAGCTGTTACTGCGAAAGTTAATATTTAATGCCTTCAGTATAGAGTTGAATGAATTCAAAGCACACTCACCCTCCGCAGGTGGTGGAACACGGTGACAGGGGCCCTGCTGCCCACGAAAACAGGCGTGGAAGATCCACCACGGAGTAAGTTGAGGTCACGTGAACAGGTGTCTTCGTTAACCCTCCATGTATCTTGTAAAAGTCAATTACGTAAAGAAGCGACATCAATGGGGAAAATAACGATCACTTGGTAAAATAATATTTTCAGTTTACAATATTTTGCAATAGGTAATGTAATACTCCGCGTATTTAGGGATCTCTAATGAGTGAAGAAAGGAAAACACTAGTGTCTAAGTAAAGGTATTGGTTAACAGGAAAGATACAAAGTACTTTCACGATCTGTTATAAATCTAGGAAAAGCTAGATTAGATTAGAGGTTAGATTATTGAATAGTTTAAGCCTCTGTCTCCACAACTAAGGTGATTTTGCAGAGGGACAAATAAGGGACATGCAGTATAGCATGTCGATAAAAACGGGGAACCTATGCACGAAGGTGTTCCCACACAGGATCAACGCGCAAGGGAACAGCAAGTCGGGAAAGAAGAGGAAGAACAGACGAAAGTAATACCAGAAGGAGTATGAAATCGGAAGGAAGCAAAGCGGACACGAAAGACAGACGTCGCGAAGGCCTTGCTAATGGCTAAGGTAACCTATACCATCCCCCTGGGGTCGCTGCGCCCGTAACATTGGATGGGCGAACCTTCAGTACAGAGTATGGCCTATGGCCCATCCTATGCCCCCCGAGGGGTGGCAGTAGAAGATAAGGTTATATCACGGACACAGCTTTAGTAATAAATCGTCCAAGAACCAAACAAATCGGTTCCCCCTTAAGAAAGCGTTGTTTTACAACAGTATTATAGAAAGTACGCGGAAACACATAGGGCGAACAATAATTAGCGAACAGGTTATCCTCGAAATAGGCTCCCTGGTTTTACAGTTTCATTACGTAAGTTAAAATGCTGGAGTAAGTGGAAGTAAAGTTTGAATTTAAATAATAGAGCTGTACAAAGCAAGGTGGGCTGATATCAAGCGCAGTCGGAATCGTTAAATTTGAGGGCGAGTTGGAATCAAAATCCCACTGGCTCCAAAAGTCAGAGTCGGAATTTAGTAGCTATACGCGCTCCGATTCCTGAAAACTACTTCACAAAATAGCTACATGTTTCTTACATTGATTGAGAATTTTTCTGTTTCAACTTGTGTAACTGATGAAAAAAGTTACAAACGTCAATTGATACTTTTTATTGGCTTCCTCCATGTGTTTGCTATCAACAGTAAACAGTAGGTTGAAATACTCTTACCTGATGCTAATTATTTATACTGTTTTATAAATTTACGAAAAATTCCAGGTCCCAATTTGTGCAAATAAATAACGCGAGGTGACATTGCAAGTACAAAAAAGAAATAAATTGTTTTACTCAATGCTGAAGTATATGCCTGGCAAGCAATGAGTACTTAGCCCGAGCAAACAGTCTTGCTAAACAGAAATTATTTATAAGCACAAAAATATTTACGGTCACAAATGGTGCTAATGATGACGAATATCGTCGTAAATAGAAAAAATTGCTCAAGTTTAATAGTTGCGTAAAAATATACGATCATGCAAAATGCATTGTATCAAGGAGTCGGGATTGGTCTGCTAGAAATTCCTTGGACTCAGAGCCGAAAAAACTGGAGGACAAGGAGTTGGATTTTAGCCACCCGACTTCGCAACGCTGATATCAAGGCCGACCTGTCCTGATACATCAAGACTACTTCAGCAGCGACACGACTAAGCATAGGAGCGCTGGACTCACTAAGACAGCGACGTCGTAGAGCAGAGGTCCTCGGGCCCAGATGGACTCCTTGTCGCCTCGCTGCGAGTAGTGGAACTGCGCGCCTTCACCTGATCAAACGCACGGCATATTTCTGAACACTGAGGCAGAAACAATCGCACACATCATTTATAGCCAATACCGACATGGCACCATAGGGTGCTAATGTTGTACCAATTTCAACTCTAAAAGAGCAAAGAGTTTGTCGGTGTCTCGTAGCGACAGCACCGTTTGGAACGTCGTTTATGAAGAACGTTCGTCTTTATATGCAGGGTATACTGTATATCGGGAATAGTTAGCATATTAAAAGGGATCATCTAACCTTACGGAATTTGAGTTATTAAGGTTAACAACAGAACGAGACCATCCTGCATTACGACAATGAAAATATTAACATCAGTTTGAGATTATCTTATTTTAGGGCAATGAAATTATTGCCCCAATAGAACGGAAGCATCTAAATTATAACACTGACATTTCTAGACAACCAAACTGGACCGCATACATACATAGAGAACCAAAAAAATGAATTTGTATATTGCAGAAGCGCAAGCAAAGGGAAGTGCACGTACTTACGAGAGATCGCGAGGGCCCTTGTCTGTTGCCCCCGTTCAGCAGAATGGCCTCCTCAGCAAATGGAAAGTCAGCAGTCGGTACGCTGCTGCTGTTGGCGCGCTGAAATGGGCGAATATAGCCAAATATTCTATTCCGTGGTTGTTATTGGTATATATGTTAGCTTAAGCAAACTTATTCCTAACGGTACCATATGATTCACTTCAGAGCCGTCCAGTGTCGGTCGTACGGGCACGCATCCCTTATCCAACCTTATTAAAAATAATTCTATCCATTGATGCCCTGGCGACAATTTAATAATAACGCATCAACTCCAACTTTTGAACCCAGCATGGTGGCATGACAATAAAAATACATTTCCTCCGTTGTGACACAGACGCGCACACAATCCGCAATTGAAATAAAAATAATGATTACCCGACTCGCTTACATGAGCCGAAAGGCGTAAACCAGTAACCCCAACGGAATTTTTGGCCGTCGCAGAAGCTGATTTGCGGTTCCAGCTTTTGCGGCGGCCAAGAATTCAGTTAGGGAATGGGTATAGTTAAACCATAGACCGCAACAGTACTTGACTCTAAGGTCCAAAGTGGCCTCTGACGCTGGCGGCCAACATGAGAAAAATGGTATTTTCTCAAGAGCTATTATGAACATGTCCAGACACGGTCATGCAGGCAAGCGCCCAAGTGCGTCCCCGCTGTATCCAAGATACCTTCTCCGCAAGAAAAAATGTTGGGTACCTTGGAATGAAAATCCTATTTTTCCGTTGCCGACTTTTGGCCGCCAGCGTCAGGCCTAAGTGTCAAGTACTGTTGCGGTCTAAGGCTAAACCATTTGGTTTTGAAGAAAACTTAGTGTTCGGAGCTCCTAAAGCCCCGTCCCGACTGCCGCCAAAATCTGTCCACACTATATCGATTTCGCTGATCGCTTTGAATTTGCGTCGTCAAATCGCAGCTTTGAGCATTTTCTCGACCGGCCAACTTGCTGGATATTTTCGCGCGATTTAGGCTGCGAACAAAGCAGACCACCCCTGAAGTATTTTGTTCCTGCCCCGCAATACGAATAAATTAGGCGTTATATGAGGTTTCCTTGCTTCACTATAGACATTTTAAAAGCTTTAAGCTTCTCTGAGTTTTATTCACTGCAAATTTGACAAGAAATATGAAACCTCACAGCAGTAGTGACGCTTGTGACGAAAACTGAGGTGACTGTAAACATTTTATCCACGTTTTGTGGCTACACAGTTGTGTTTAAGAGATAAAATAAGATGTCCGGACCCTTTGCACTACATGTAGCGAACATGAATTGTCGAAAAACTTCAGCTAAACTTTTATTTACTTGACTACTTCGAAAAAAACACAAAGTGATAGAGAAAAGCGTGAAAATGTCAACCCAAGCTCAATTGGCAGTATGCGTTTTGCCCAAGAACACATAGAAGTAGTACCTGCATTCAGAGTCATTGCTTATTAATAGTTCTGTCGATACTAGAAGTAAAATGACTTAATTAATAGCGACAAAAACTGCAGCTCCGTTGGACCAACAAACGTGAGCACCAAAGTTTTGCTGAACATCTGCGCTCAATAGTCAAGCGTCGCTACAATGCATCATGCAACAGTGTGGACACTGCTGCGAGATTTTTGCTGCGTTCTGCGAAATAGCACTGGCGTTTTTCGCACTTATGAGCGGTAGTCTAGACGGCGCTTAATGTCTAACCATCTAGCGTCAACAGCGTCTCCAAAATTTCATAACTATTTACATGTTGTTCTGAAATAAAAAAAATTAATAAATTAGCTCTTTATCAAGATAATTCAAACTTCAAATTACGTCCCAAAAATGGGTCGATGGGACTTTTTAAAATAGGTGGAAACCGCGGATTGTTCAGTCGGATGGATGAAGTCCGACACAGACACCTGGGCTCAACCAATTTCCGACTACGACTCCTTGGACCCTAAAAATCTCCGACTCCGAGTGACTCCGACTCAACAACCTGGCTAAGACTTTTCTGAGCACGCCGAACGATGTAATTAATACCTATACTACAAATCACCGCACATACCACCAGAAAATCATTCGACATTGAAACTGTAACGTAGGAATTACTGCTAATCCAATACAGAAGAAGAGCTCTGACAAGGTGCCATTTTTCATTTTAGCATACTACACGGCACTAAACAAAAAGTAATAATGTTACCTCACCGCTAAGTCCATGGTTGGCTGGTTTAAACCAAACAAAAAACCATGGTTTAAACTAACAAAAAAAAACATGTTTCTTTGTTTTTTTTTTTGCTTTTATTCAACTTCTTCGATTTTTATTCACAAGCATTGCAAAATAAACAGTTTTACTTCTAGAAAGTATCAAATTTTAGACACACAACTGGAAGGATGAGTAGATGTGTTTCTTTCCAGGAATCCGTTTGACTGTTAGGACCAGGAAGCAAAGAATGCAACGGGAGGACTCAATAGGACTGAAATAAAACATAGTTGTGACCGCACGTAGCAAATTTACATCACATCGACGAGTCGAAGTGTTTTAGGCTAGGGGCCTCAGACCTTCGTACATGGTTTTTTCGAACATATCACCGTATTTTTTCGATTTATTTTATTCAGTCTCCCGCTCAAGCCTGGCCAGCTACTTGAGCTGCAAAATACCGAAAAATGTTGTCGCCGAGTACAGAAAGTTCGGGCAATAGGCTAACTGTTACTGTGGTTTCTCTCGCGTACAGAATTGGCTATAATGGTGCTTATATATGTTGGTAAGGAATAGATATATTCTGTGAAGAGTACTGGGAAGTGAATATGAAGTGTAAACAGGGCTTCAATCAAGAAAAAGAAGTTAAATTGAGTGGCCGAAAGGAAACAAATTCGGTGCTAGTGTTGTGAAAGTTTCTACCAACATGCATTGCAATTTTCTATAGATAATAGCTAAATTAGTATCTTCATTTATTTATACGCTAGAGATAAATTTTGCAATTTAAGACGATTTTTCTGGTGAAATTAGCCCAGTTAAAATACTCCTAGGCTGCTCAGCCAATGCCACCTAGAAAACACACTGTTTTCTAGGTGGCCTTGGCTCAGCCATAGATTTGTCGATGATGACGTCACTTTTTGGTGCTAATTCTTCGTGAGTCCTCCTGTTACGCTCTTTGCTTCCTAGTTAGGACAGTTAGGGTGAACTATTGCTAAGGTTTATTAAAAACCTATAACTTATTAAATTTTGTGTTATTTCATTTCAGAGATGCAGGTCTAATTATATTTTGGTAAGGTAGAAGCTACTGAAAATAGAAGTAGTAGTTATATAGTTGCTATTAGATAGCTAGTGAGCTCATGAGAAGGATGTAAGCATATAGCTATTTCCCTTTCTCCAGTTTATTACTCTGCTCTTAATTAGCTGGTAGCTAGCTATTTCTATTGAGATATCTTTGTATTTTGGAGTGCTTCAAGGTTTTTCACGGACTTTATATATAGCTATTTCACTTTCTTTAGTTCATTACTCTGTTATCAGTTAGCAAGTAGCTTGTTATTTCTGTCAAGTTGTATTTGTAATTTGAAGTGTTTTCAGGTTTTTCAAGTGACTTTTATTGCTATTAAAAATCATAGCATCTCTGCAGTTTGCATATTACATGTAGCCATAGCAAATACAGGTAGTCTGTTTACTGCTTTTTCGTAACCCCTCTATCTTAGAATCATTCTTCTACAATAGGGAGTTGAAATGAAGTGACTAAGATTCTTGATGATTAGCTAGCTATGCCTACATTTGTCTACACAGCAGAAAACCCTTTAAATGTTGGATAAAATTCCTAGAACTGGGGAAAAACAACAAAATATTAAAAAAAAAATACCTAAACCAAAAAACCACGGGTTTTTAAGGTTTTAACAAAAAAAAAAACATGGTTTTTGGTTTAAGCAAAAAACATGGTTTTTGCCAACCCTGCCGCTAACAACTACAAGCAACAATGAAGAATCAAAGAAATTGCTAGATTGAATACCTCGGCCAGAGCTAGGAAATTAGGCGTGCTGTCTTCTTCCAGTACACTGATGTGCCGAGCGCCTGCCGGTAACACTGTCAGCACGGCGTAACCTGCACAGCATAACCGTAAGTATCATGTATTCCTTACTGGCTTTACTAAACACCTACTACTGGCACACGTCGTCGTTAAATGAAGGCAGAAGATAGCCTACTCGCTGCAACGATCCCTCGTTAGTTTCACTCTTCTCCGTAGTTCTGTTGTCAGAGATGTTTTTATCACCCATGAACGGAGTGTTAAGCCGATGACTCACGCTAGTCAAAAGAACGAGTATTGTCATCTTTTCGTCCGAATGTGTTGATGTGTCCATTTAAATAGCACATACTCGAAAAGAATTTTGAGTTATAAATCCCTCCAGATATAATGATGTTTTTGAAGGTTAAGCAACGGCACTTGCGGAGTAAACTGAACTAACGGTAAACATTTTTACACCATTTATTGGCAATCTCAAAGCTGTGTTTACAAGAGTTCAACATAACGTTCGGACGAAACGATGACGATACTAGTTCTTTTGACTAGCGTGTGGCATCCGCATTAGATGTGATTATGCTTCCGTTTATTATGTCTTTACTTGATTGATGCCCTTCCGCTCAAAAGCAACCGGATGGAATTGAGGTATGATCAGGACCAGGAAGCACAGAATTCAATGGGAGGACTCGATAGGACTAAAATTAAACTTAGCCGTGACCGCACGTAGCAAATTTACATCACATCGACGAGTCGAACTATTTGAGTGTGGGACCTCAGGACTTCGTATGGTGTTTTCTTGAACATATCGCCGTATTTTTTCGATTTATTTAATTCAAATCTTCCGCTCAAGACTGGCCAGCTACTAGAGCTGCAAAATACCATAAAATGTCGCCAAGTACAGAAAGTTCGAGGAATGGCTAACTGTTACTGTGGTTTCTCTCCGTACAGAATTGGCTATAATGGTGCTTATAGTTTTTGATAAGGAATAAATATATTCTGTGAAGAGCACTGTGAACTGAATATGAAGTGTAAATAAGGCTTTAATCAAGAAAAAGAAGTTAAATCAGGTCGCCGAACGGGAACAAATTCGGCGCTAATGCTGTGAAAGACTCCACCAGCTTGCCCTGCAATTATCCATAGATAATTGCTAAATTAGTGTATATTATCTTAATTTATTATTACGCTCGAGATGAATTTCGCAATTTAATACGATTTTTCTGGTTAAATTAGTTAAAATACTCCTAGGCTGCTCAGCCATAGATTCGTCGATGGTGACGTCACTTTTTGGTGCTAATTTTTCGTGAGTCCTCCTGTTACGCGCTTTGCTTCCTTATCAGAGCTATGTGGATTGACTTAGATGTGAAAAATGTCAATACTGACTCAGCCCTTTCAGCCCCCCCCCCCTCCATTGTAGGTGATGGTCTTACGTCATGAGGCGTTCTAGTTCTTTTGTTTTTCTTCGTCTTCTCAAAGAGAAAAAAAATTACAGAAGGAAGAAAGTACAAGCTGGCGTCTGCGATATCACTTATACAGTAGACATTCCAGTGGTCTTCAATCCGCGTGTTAGTTTAAAAGATTTTGCAAAGCAACGGAGCCCTTGCCATCCAGCAGATAAATGTTTTCCTGTCACGCTTCACATCGGGACGGAGAGACCAAGCAGCTGTGTACTATTATATAGTGGGACATTACGGTATATGTACTTTTGTCTGTGCTTCCACCCACTCACCCGTCCGCCTGCACATTGCGCTTCTAGTACCACACACCAAAGTGCGGCCTAACCACAATACGAATTCGGGGACATAAAAGTGCAGATATATAGCTTCCTCGCCACATACATATGGTAGCTCTGCTGTCTGACTGGTAGATACTGTGTTTACACACTACGAATCCATTATACGTGTCGGGGCATAAATGTAGAAAGAACCATTTTCCTGTGTAGTGAAAGCTCTTGACGTCCTGAGTAGTTCATTATTATTATTATTCGGGAACAAACAACCGCACTTAAAACTCACAATGTGAATATTTTTGTATCTGAACGCAGAGTATAAATTAATACATTCCAAAATCCATGCGCTAGGGCGCGAGGCCCAGGGAGTTATTATTACTCCCTGCGCTATGTCCATCATTCGAGAGGGCGAAACACCTGCATGTTTTAATCTGCCGCAATCTACGAAACAAAACCGAGGATTTTCTGGTCAATAGCGCGAAGAAACAAACGTCCCAAAAGTAACGTACCGAGTTCCCTCAGGTCGCTGCTCCCCATAACATAGGATAGGTGATCCTAAATACCCTAACCCTATGGCCGAACCTACGTCCCCGAGACAGAAAAATAGAGCTTAAATTATAACATATTCAGCAAGTATCCATCTCTCTGCTCATCATAATTCTGAAAATATATACAGTAGTCTAACTAGTACTGGGATTCATCATCAGGAATTTCGAATAATAACTAAGGACATCATCATTCCCTTGTACGAGGCGTTAGTGTGGCCACACTTGGAATTTGCTGTTCAATTCTGGTCGCCACATCTGCGTCACGATATTGATAATATGGAAAGCGTCTAACGCAGAGCAACGAAATTGATACCTCAGCAGCGAAGCAAGCCATACGAATGTCGCCTAAAAGAAATGGGCCTGATCTCTCTCGAGCAAAGACGACTCAGGGTGCAACTAATAAAAATACTGAAGTATTTGAATTCCTTCACCGACGTACCTACAACGGGACTTTTTGAAAGATACGTTAATGATCGCCAGCGAAACAACAGACAAAAACTCAAGAATATAGCTCGAGGAACAACCTTAAGTCAGCAGTTCTTTTCGTATTTCATAGTTAACATTTGGAATGGACTCCCTTCCGACGTTGTCGGTGCGGAGACAGTCAACACGTTTAAAAATCGCCTTGAAAAACACTGGGAGAGACATCCTCCACAGTTAAGAATTCCTCCTCCAGGAGTCGCAAACTCTTAACGTCCAAAGCTTTCGAGGCCACCTTAATCCATCTTCTCTTTTCTGTTCCGATTACAGAGATAGACGTCTCTAAGCTCCGCTCCGCATATTAGCGGCTATTGGTCATGCTTACATGCTTGCATGATCGTCTCATTGACTGAGATTTTTACCACCTTTTTTTCTTTTTCCTTCTTCCTGAGTCCTCTATTTAGTTCTGAAATAGAGCGCCGGGGCGTATGTGTCGGAGTCTCTTTGAGAATGGGCCTCTTGGTTCGTCTACTGCCGCCTATCTAATCTAGTTTGTGAGCCTTTCGCTGAGTTCGTTCCCGAGGCGAGCTTGATAATGAAATAGATTAGTAGTTTTAAGAACCGAAAACCGTCACTTGTTGGACAGCTTATGAGCTAACTAGCTAATTAACTAACTACTAGTGTGACAGGCGCAGCAGTACTCACTGAAGGCAGGAGTGTCGTAATAACTGTCGGTGTGGGTGGCGCAGGAGCCGCCGTCGCCGTCACACACGCCACACTCGTCCTCCTCTGCTGTGGAGCTCAGGCTCAGGTCACAGCCCAGCTCTACACACTTGCCCTGCCGTTATTGTGAAAGGGTTATGTGCTGTTATCATTAGATGGTTACTGCACCCACTGTATCTGTTAGTACCATCCGTATCGTGATGTTCATGGACAAATACCCAGTAAGCTGCCAAGACGATAGCGTCATAAACAGAACACCTCGATTCCAACTACAGAAGGAGAAAATAGCGATGCTAATTAGCACATACAGAACATGCTGACTTGGCATATAGCTACATTAAGAATAGAGACCATCTATTTCAGGGAAAAATTTTTTTTTTATTATATTGTTATTATATTCTAGGTTTTACCGCCGTATTAGATACAGAGACTATAAAACAGCGATGCAACTTTGTAGGATATAGTTTAGAAGCTGAGTCACACTCAAATGAGTTCTATTGGAACAACCTTGGCCAGGTGTGTGCACCATGTCTGGCAGGAAATGAGGCGCGAGTATCTCCAACTCCATACGGCTCGGTCGAACGAAATCGCTCAGCCATGCGGCGCAGGGAAAGAGACGAAAAACGAAAAAGAAGAAAACAGAAGAAAGCGAACACTCGTGCGGGGGATCCCTTCCGTGCCCCCCCCCCCCACGGGAGCAGATAGGAGTCCCATTGGATGGGTCGCTTACCACCATTCGCCGGCCCACCTCGCGGAACAGAAGGGAAAATATAGAGAACCTACCTAGCCCTACAAAACTAACCTTTTCAGCAGGAACTGCGGCTAAATGCTACATCCCCTGAGGAGAAGGCACTCGGGACCCTTGGGTGCGTGATGCCCAAACATATTGTGGCAGAGAAAGGGCCCGCAACAATATGCCCCTGAGGGCTTTTTTTTTTTAGAAAAAATGAATGTTACTAATAAAGAGAGAACTCTGAGGAAAAACGTTGGACGAAACTCACCTGGACACAAATGTGGTGGGAGGGAGCGTCATAAGAGCAGGGGGCGCCGTCCCTGAGACTCTCGTCCCCCAGGTACATCTCGTTTGTGGTAGGACTGTAGCAGGACACTCGGCACTTCAGCCGCTCTGTGGAGGCAGCGAACATGGCTGTAAGTGAACTCAGGTCTTTTCGACGTAGCTACGGGTGTCAACAATAAACGAAGGAGTATGCAGCAGGGTGAGACAGGAAGCCCGTGCTCTGAGGATCACAACGCACGGGAACAGCAAGTTCATTCACAAGATGAAAAACAGAACAAAAGACTACCAATTAGGAGTAGGAAAAACAAAGTAGTACAGAGGGACAGAAACATTTTCTGCATGCTTACTACAATAAGCAAACCTACCGAGGCATCTTTCGGACGTGACACTATATATATATATATATATATATTTAATTAACGCAAGATAATACTTCTTCTGGAAGTATTATCTTACGTTAATTAAATACATGGAACCTGGATGTCCTTTATTTTCATCGATTAGAATATATATATATATATAATAAGGCGAGCGAACCTCACACGCAGACAGAAAGCTGTTCAAATTCAAAAAGTATCTTTGCAGAAACACACAAGCCGTAGCCTAGCACAACCTCGACGACACGTGTCTACAAGCTGCATCTGCACAGCTCAGCACAAAGCAACCACCCTCAACTACAGCCGAGCACTGTGTAACAGGCAGCGACAGGCGGCCCTTAGACACACAGACAGGATAGACACGCTCGTGATTTTAGGTCGCAGCCGCTGGCTGGCAACACTCACTGCTCTTGGGCTCGTAGGGCAGCCAGTGGAGTTTTGCCATCCTGTCATCCAACTGGACTAAGTTGGCGAGCTGTGAGCAGTGGGCAGCCCTGACGTCTGTGGGGGTGGCACACTGCCGGGTGCCGCACACCCGCCATTCTTCCTTCTTGCCGCGGCACTTCCTGCCTCCCCACAGGGGTCTGAAACATAATTTTGTTATTATAATGCAACACAAACTATGCTGGACTGTTGTGTTTACGACTCTAAAAATTGTCCACAACGTCTGCAAGTTGGTAAATCGAACACACTTCACTGGCATTCTAGAATAATCTGAAGATGAATTACCCATAGCATTTAACAAAATCTGTTTTCTCAAATTTGCAGGCTCAATTGGATTTTTTTGATTGAGTGGAGATGTTAATTATAGACACTTCAGTTCATTACACATCTCAACAAATTAAAAATAATAGCAATCTTAGCGGCCAGTCACAATATAACACGAAATATCTTGTGGTAAGTTAAACTTTTTAGCAAATACACCACGAGATTTCTCGGGTTAGAACGTTAAGGGGTGAAATTCACCCACTTTTAGCATCTAGCTTTTTCATCAACATCAAATGACGAGGCTAAAGTTACCTGGGGCTGTCACACGAGCGACTCCTGAAGGAGGTGCCCGGCCCGCAAGTGACAGAACAGGGGCCCCAGTCACTCCAGGGACTCCACCCGCCGTGCTGGGGGTTATGGCGTACAGGTGACGAGGCACTCGTGCCTGTAGAGGGAGAAGAGCCCCCAGTGTTGCCACCTTCAGTAGGACGTCGGTTAGGGGCGCCTCTTGTAGTACAAACACCGTAACGGCACCACTGTAAGAGCAACAAGAGTGAACCAACGAAAGATAGAAAGAAAGAACACTGCCTGACGTTGAAGTCACAATTTAGCATTTGCATCATGAAGGCATCATCAAAATTTGTCATGGTATTTCAAAACATGATCCATTCTTATTTAGCTGCAGAATACACTCTATTTACATGCAAGGAAAGATATGTTACGAGCTGCATTGATTTTCTTTGACAAGGACAGAACGGCAGCAAAAGAGACATGGCCATTGGTCAACTAATGTGGTTCGAAATGAATAATATCGTCAAATTTGCAAAGCCACTCGTCAATTTACCTCAGATCTGATATAAAAGCTACGCTTCCATGATGATATGTGATAATTATAATACAATCTGACTCAGTTATTATTATTATTATTATTACTATATTGGTATTGTCCAACTATTTCCGATCTGGAGACGATCAATAACGATCTAAGAGGATGGATTTACTCGACTTGAAAGCCAGAACCACACCGTTACGGCCAAGTGGTGTCTTATACTTGAAGTATGATGGTAGAAGTAGTCAAGACATGAGTTGTTTATACAGTTACTAGGGTGCCCGCGCTGTCATAGAATGCCAGCGAAGAATTTTGTGTTGATCCTGCTTCATTACCTATGCTTTCCTTCAAGTGTCCCGAGCCGCCATTATAAATGAGGGCAGTAAGTTAGCCCTTCAGGAAAACCCCCGCTGTCTCCCGTGCTTGTTACTGTTCAGAAAACTTCTTAAATAAAAATTCACCATTCGGCCTAAAAAATTGGAAATATATTATGAGGCGTAGTTAAGTACTATCACCCGTAGTACCGTTGGAAAATGAACATGTCCAGACACGGTCATGCAGACAGGCTCAGGTCCCTCAGCTGGAGCGCTCAAGTGCGACCCCCGTATCTAACATACCGTCTTCGGCACCTGAATTTTCGCTTATCTTATTTGTTAAAGCGTGACAGAAAATGGACAGATAAATACACATCGGTCTCTATTATACTGTAGATATCTTAATTCGAGGGTAATCTGACTCAGTTACACCGAAAGTGTATTTATCGTTACAAACCGGTTAGGCTGCAAGAGGCGCAGGAGTGAAAACAATTGCTGGTTACCTAAATCGCTACTGTCACGTATGATGCATTTTCATAGGCCATCATATATAATCACATTGCCCGCATTATTGATACGTCACATGGTATACAAATATGGACATAATGTAATTTTTCACCAACTCGAAATACTAATATAAAGTTTATTCCTTATTTTTGGCAGCACAAGAAAAAGCAGAGCACTGCTTCACCGAAGATGACTCATCCATGCACACTCCCACATTCCAACATTCTACAGTATATAGCATATCCAGCAGGAAAGTGCAATGTATTGTTCACAGCAGCATCACGAATATGAGTAAGAACAGCGAAAGGCGTAGACGCAAGTTTGTTGACCTCAATTTAGGAGGCTGAATGCGCTGGTTTACATACACAGACATCACATTGGCGTTTGTTACATTATCTTCGCGTTCCTCAATCACAATTTGGAATTGCCTGGAATTTCTACGCGTTCACCAGACGCAGTATGGAATTTCGCAGTATTTTTACGTTTACATGACACAGTTTGTGGAACAGCGCAGAATTTTTTGCATTTCATTAGGCACAGTTTAGAATTGGGCTGACCTTGCCTTCGCCGCAGACGGTGCCCTCCAGCGGGGGTCCCTTCTTGGTCTTGCAGAGGTGCGGCGTGGAGGCGTTGGCGCACCACAGGTGCGTGCAGGAGTCTGACAAGCCGAAACTGCGGCACAGTTCAAACCTGCACACACCAACGATCAAAATGTTTTCGTTAAAGCTTTAGGTATGGTAAATAAGATAGTTTACGCCTCCTCAAATCAATACTAAGCTGTTCTAAAAAAGGAAAAGGAAGGGACATATAGTATGCCAAAACAAACGTGCAACTCATGCACAAGGGTCTCCCTCCACAGGATCAACGCAAAGGGGAATAGAAAGTCGGGAAAGAAGAAGAAAAGATGAAAGTAAGATGATCACTAAGATCACTAGGAGTACTAAAAAAGGAAGGAAGCAAAGTAGGCACGAAAGACAGACGTCCCGAAGGCCTAAAACTATTGGCTAAGGTATCATACAGGGTCCCCCTGGGGTCGCTGCTCCCCATAACATAGGATAGGGGAACCTAACTGACCTAATTCGACGGCCTTTGGCCCATCTTATGCTTCCTGAGGAAGTATTCATTAAAAACATCAATATTATTATTAAGAAACACTAGTAGCCCTCTACCTGACTAGCTACACTCGGCTCTACAGAGCTAACGCTCAGCATTAAGAACTAGGACGTTCCACGTGACTTGCTACCAACGAACTGAAAGAGCTAAAATTCCAGCATTAGAAAAAAACAGGAATACTACAGATGACTTGCTACTAACGGCGTTCCAGTTAGTCACCTAAACAAGCACACGCACATGCCTGAGGCACCAGATCAGGTGAAATACATGTCTACATCTCACACTACATGCATACCAACGAACTAACTCTGCTCTTATGCAGAAGACTGTAACCACTGAAAAGTACATATAGTGACTAAAGGAACCAATCACAATACTTGCTTCTTACTTCCTCAAAAACCTAATTTTCTAGTGACGTGGAAATACGATACAAATGATAGGTGCATCACGAAACTATTAAGGCTTTTAGATTTTCACGGAGGGGGATGAATACCACTACAAGGCAGTAATAGCAGGCTCCTGCAACTTCTGCTCTATGTTAATAGTACGGTAAATGTTTATTATAACTAGTACATCATACCGACCCTTCTCCGAACTCAAGGCGGCACTGGTCGTCCATGGAGTACTGGTAAGGAACCACCGAACTCACGGTAGTGGCGTTCACCCAGGACGGAGGGGAGGCCGTGCAGCTCCATGTTCTGACACAAAATTAATAATAGCTACCAGAAAATCTAAAACCGAAATTGATAATTGTTCTTAAAATCGTATCAAATTTAGTTGTATTTCATGTTTTACATTCAAGCTGAATCATCTTCATCGTGTAAAGAATATTAAAGTTAATCAAAGTGAAGGACGGTACATCTGAGGAGGTAGGCATTATGGATTCAGACGAATAGGGTATCCAATAAATATGTTAGAAAAACAAAAAGAATTTATTTAGCTACCGCAAAAGAATCTGTTGTCGAGGCCTCATTGTACAGACAGTGGGACTGTTTGTGAATAAAGATTGATGAAGCTATCACCATTTAATATTTGTGCTGCTACAATTATACTCCACGTGATGAGCATTGACAGGTAGGCTACTCCTGAAAGGTTTTCTCACGTACGCACGTTTTCTTCCTGTAAGCTTATGAAAGAAATTTTAGTATCTTTTGATGGCAGACTTACTTGATCGTAATTTGTCCGAATGCTGAAATTTGTTGGATTTGCCAAAATGTTCTTTTTAACAAATTAGGGAATATATATCAGTAATTTTCTCACGGAACCTATATCACTCAATGAGCTGGTGTAACAACAACAACAACAAAAAACCTGTCATCATCAATCACAAAGACCAACCATGGTTATTATGCAAAATCATAATAATAATAAGCTCATGTATTTCTCATCTGGAGACTGTGTCCAACAAGGTTAGGACACAGTATCCTGAGGTTTTCATGCTTAGTACTAACATAAGAATAATACTAAAAAGTAACATAAG
>LQNS02277217.1:4156558-4167419 GCA_001587735.2 Parhyale hawaiensis | reverse complement strand
CAGCAGGAGCTGCGGCCAGATGCTACATCCCCTGCGGAGAAGGCACTCGGGACCCTTGGGTGCGTGATGCCCAAACATATTGTGGCAGGGAAAGGGCCCGCCACAATATGCCCCTGAGGGCGCACCTGCGGGTAAATTTCCATGTACTGCACCAATATGTTGCATTTTACTATAGCAAGACTCAATGGTCGACACGAGACTAAATAGTGAGGCGCTGCTTACATTAACATAGTGCTTTTCGGCAGGCATCCTCTTCCTTTCGCCGAGACAACAACAAGAACAGGGAGTTGGTGCAAACTAACACCAGCATTGAAGCTCAGCGAGATCTTGTCCTCTTAGTGAGGTAGTGTGGCCAAATCGTCCAATATTCTGACGAGCGCTGGGTCAGACTTTACAGCCTGGAAACCGAATAGCTCCAGGACCTATTTGCTGCAGCACAGTGATACGTGATCATTACAGCAGGGCTGTGAGATTCTTCCCACCAGATCGAGACGAACTACGACTTATCTTAGATAACTTACATATAGTACCTCCGAACAATGCAAAATCACAGACCAAAACTACGGTACTATGTATATATGCCCCACACCAAAAGCACGATACTATGCCACATGCCAACGGTGTCTCCATACGATACCATGCGACGCGCCATTGTTGCCTTCGTACAATACCATGACAATACCTGGGACTGCTTAGGATCCGTGTAGCAGATAAGTCTGAGCAGGACCAGGTCCAGCTTGGCCCCCAGCGAAGGGTCCTGGTAGATGGCGCTCACCTACAGCCAACAAACGTATCAGGTGCACAATAATGCTGGTGGGCGAGTCATAAACTTGCCTAATAGAAACCTGAAAATTTTATGGGGAACCAGAGAGTTACTGGCAAGGTAGCTATAGCTAGCAGTCATGAGTGGGCTCCTCATAATAATAATCACCTCGTAGACAAACACACAAACAAGGTTATAGTTTCGCTTCAATATGCACAGTAGGTATGTAACTAAATCGAGCATTATGCCAGCAAATGAAAACACCGAAGTGAAAGGTGTGTTATATTCCAAAAAGAAAAAACTAGAAAGTGGAATTTACTCTACTGCGATAGTCAAAACATCGAGCTGGAACGCGACATCTTTCATCAATTAGAAATTACAACCAAGATGCTCCCCAGCTTAGGAACGCCATGCATTTGTAGAATGTGCTCCAGATATTTCAAAAACTGGATTTAAAGAAGTCGAGATGTGCACTATTTTTAGTAGCCAAGACTCACAATATTGAAGAGAGTAAAGATATACTGCTCCGTATGGTCGCGGCCATGGAAGTCTATAAGGGAGCTGTCCACGGCCACCGTCACTTCCAACCACCGCTGGGGGGAGGTCAGCGCAGCGGGGGGCGAGGTGTCGATGTACCGCATGTCTTCTTCCACGATACTCGGAGCGTGCCCTGCATCACAAAACTCATAATGCCTTTCCCAGGAAATACACCAGTAATTAAGATAACTCCCGACAGGTCGGCTCTCCCGCGGTGACTCCGTGCAATCAGCAAGAGATGCGCCACACAGGTCTCTGCACACCTCGGGTGGTATAGAATTTGTCCGCAGACCTGCGGTGTCTGCTCAGCGACTATTAAAACACGCAAAGTCAACGCGGGCAACGAATGCATGGCGAACTTTGAGCTCCACTATGCTCTGTGATATAAGAAAAAACAGTAGGCATACAAGGAATGCATAATACGGTTAATGAGAACGTTGCTTAATGTCAGGACTGGTTCATATTCATAGATATTAATCGACTGCTTCGGACTTATTTTTATTTGGCCACGCTTCTGGCACCATGGTTGAGTTAGTGTCTGCGTCAGGGCGAAAATCTAAAAATGCTGCTCAGTTATGACAGTGCGCACAGTGATCACTCCGCGGCATAACTAGATTTTCGCCCAGACGAAGGCACTAACTCGACAAGTGCCGTAAGCTTGGCCAAATAAATATAAGTCTGGAGAAGTCTATGAATATCAATCAATATAATACGGTTCATATAAAACAAACTAGCTAAGATGAGTGAGGTACAAAAGTGTTATACACACAACTCACCTGGCTGTGCCCCCTGCCAAGACCGGCCAGGTGTATAGCCACCGAACCACTCGCTACCTGTCAGCTCTGCCCATGGTACGTCTGACGGCGTGATGGTCGAGCCTGCAGTGAGAAGCTCCTTTGAAATTTAATAAAATCGCTGATAAACAGAGCAGTGTTAGATAAAAGCTCACACGTTCAGTTAAGCTGGGAACCGATAACGATATAGGAGCTGGGACTCGTAGAGGTGAGCAACACTGCAGTGTGAACAGTTTTCAAGAAAATGAATTGTGTCCAGGACGGATGAACTAGCATTATTGCCTCCGAACAAGGAGGTTATATTTACGTCGGGTATGTCGGTCTGTCCCTTTGTCGGTCTGTCACCAAGATAACTCAAAAAGTTACGGACGAATTTGACGAAATTTACAGGGATGGTTAATTATTTTAGGAGGAACAGATTATTTTTATTATATTCCGAAGCTTAAGTCTCCATTTCCACAACAAAGGCGACATCACAGAGGAAGAAAGAAGGGACATATAGTATGACGATAGACACTTGGAACCCTTGAACAAGGGTGTTCCCACACAGGATCAACGTGCATGGTAACAGCAAGTCGGGGAAGAAGAGGAAAAACAGATGGAAAAATGATCAGTAGGAGTATGAGATGGGAAAGAAGCAAAGAGGGCACGAAAGACAGACGCCCCGAAGGCCTAGCTAATGGCTAAGGAACCTACAGGGTCCCCTGGGAGCGCTGCTCCCCATAAGATACGATGGGTGAACCTAAACCTATAGCCTATGGCCCATCCTAAGTCCCAAGAGGGGTAGGAGGAACAGATGATTAACTTAGGTCAAGATCCGTCCATCAATTTGCTAGCCTCATTTTTCTTAATGCCATAACTTAAAAAGTTATGGACGAATTTTTATGAAATTTCCATGAGTTGCTAGGTATATCACGAAGAGTAAATGACCAAATTTTTGTGGTGATCTGTTTATTCATTCATCTGTTTGTCACAGTTTTTAATTTTACGCTTGTTAGTACAATAAATAAAAAAAAATAGAATGGATCTTTATGAAAGTTATAGGAGTTGTAGTAATGTTAAAAGACATAAATTATTCAATTTTGGATATAATCGGTTGGTCCGTTTGTGAGTTTGACTTATGCTTGTCAAAATGTTTGTTAGCATAACTCAAAAAATCATGAACGGATCTTCAAAAAAATTAATGAAGCTGTTAACACTGCTAAAGGGCACGAATGGTTAGATTTTGTTATTGATACAAAGAAAATCATGGTCTCAGAACCAATTTTAATTTTTCGTAACAGCTGCCTTGCTTGGCCTAGGTACAGTATGTACTCTCAAGAGTGCTTTAGTTACTGTTATGAAATGGATATCTGTTGTTCTATAAGCCACACTCATCAAGAAGCCAGCTACCAAGCGAAAACTACTGTGACTGCGTAGAAATAAAAACACAATCGGATTGAGTTTCCTTTGTAAGGGACATTAGGTTAGACGGGGTGACTAAGTTATGCAAGGTTTATTAGGTGAAAAGAACTACAGTGTGTTCGGTCAGGCAAGCATAGGTTAGTTTCGGCAAGGACTATCTCGTTGATAAACTTTACGACTGAAATTCAGTTACGTGAAATCCCTAAAATTCGGGGATTTCATACATTTACTAGATTTAGAATTTTACTGTTACATAGGCGGGTCACAAGAGTGCTAACGTCTTCTAGGGCGTACGTGCTAAGCTTAGCGCTGGAATCTCTTATAAATAACTAGAGATGCACTCTGAGAGAGCATACCACAGCCAAGCAATGCAATGTTAACAAAAAAGACAACAAATTATGCCACCACTTCTATTTTTTTGTACTATATAATTATTGTCTTCATGTTAATATGCAATTGTACTTTTTTTCTTTCCCGGTCCGAGAAGCATATATGTTTTAGTGACCATTTGTTGCTTTTGTACGTTTTAATTGTGACGATACCTGTGTTTTACGAACTTTTGCGACAAATAAATTTCTATGGAGTTTCAATATCCAGGATTTTCTTCTTGATCACTACCAAAATTTGCTCAACTGTTCCTGGTAACATCCCTAGCAGCTCCTGTAAATTTCTTAAAGACCCGTTATGTTATGTTCTGACCCACAAAGAGACAGAGAAACAGACATATGAATGAAGGAACTGATCATCACAATTGCTCATTTGTGCCTCCTTACATTCCTAACACTTTCAGCAAATTTCTGCGTTTTGGGTTCTGAGTTTTGTTACTGAAAAACAGAAAAACAAGCAGACAAACGCACGAACGGTTATTTGCTCTATCGTAATCTTTCCTCATAGTCCAGGCTCTATAGGGGTGTCTGTGTACATTTCTCTTTCACGGCTCTACCATGTATTTTCCTATTCCATATGATGACATCGATAAAAGTTGGGTAGAACTTTCGCAACTGTTACATTTTGGAGGGGGACATGGATGAGGGGAGGAGGCAAAATTTATCAATTGGGGACTAATTATGCTGATACTTGCTCAGAATATGTATTTTTGAAAAAGAAACATATTTGCTCCAACATCTTTTTTTATTTATACCTTAGTTTTTTTAAGATTAGGGTTCATTTATAAATATATATGTTGAAAATTTCAAACGAATAGAACTCAATGAGTTTTCATGCTAGAATAAAAACAATGACAGTTTTGGAATCCTTGAAACATTCCTAACAAAACTATAGAGCTGGATTTTTCATTTCTGCCCTCATAATATTTTTTTATCGTAGCTGGATTCCCATTTTCTATTTCGTTGCGATCGCTAACTAAAATATAGGGAAAACAGTTAAGGGATTCGCTTTTAGGCTGTGATAAAAAAAATATTATGAGGGAAAAATGGAGAATCCAGTTCTATGTTTTCCTCAAAAACGTACCAGATGCGAAAGTTCTACCCGACTTTTTTCTAATGTCCTCATCATATCGAATAGGAAAATACATGGTAGAGCCGTGAAAGAGAAATATACACTGACAACCCCCTAGAGCCGGGACAATCATATTTTCTGCAAACTTCATGAAGATCTTTTTATAGTTTTGGAGTTATGTTGACATACCTAAAAAACACTTAGACCAACACACAAACAAATGGTTAAACAGAACTTCACCAAAAATTACTCATCAACTTCTCCTAACAAGCAATGAAAATTTCATGAAGATCCGTCCGTATCTTTTTGAGTTACCGGAGACAAAAAATATACTCCAACAAAAACATAATCCGCTTGCTAAAGGTAAGAATAACCTAAGACATTACTCACTGCTCTCATTTAGCCGTGACTGACTTTCCTTTCGCTTAGCTTTCCTATTCTGCCGCTGTCGTCGCCTTTCTTCTCGCGCCTGCCTCTTCGCTGCCCTTGCCTTCAATTTTATCTCCCGATTTTGCCTTCGCTCTTCTCTCTCTTGTCTTCTTCTCTGTCGTCTTTCCTCTTCCAGTGCACACAGAATGTTCATGTCGGCCACCGACAGGTCAGCCAGAGACAAATCCGCCGTAATGTTATCGGTGGCCACCGTCGGAACACCCGCGACGCTGTCGGTATCGTTGTCCAAGAGCCCCTCTTCCTTGAGCTCCCGACATCTCTGTCTTATTTCACGGTGCTTCCTATTGTGGCGGCGGTTCCTTTTCTTCTTCTGGCGCTTGCCGCGACTCGATTTCTTTGAAGCAGCTTTGCCTTTCTGCGATGCAGAAGTGGGGGAGTTTTTACGAACAAAGCCCTTGTCCTTACGAGGTTTGTTGACAGTGGAAGACGAATAAAGCGATCTCTTATGGCGGCGCCGACCTCCCTTCCTTGTCTCTTCCATGCCAAATCTTTGATCCTCGTGAAGGGAAATGTTCAATCTCTCGAGAATGTGGTCGACCTTGTAAAGCACATGAGGTTCAGGTAATGAGATGGGGTCTATTCTGCTCCTCTGCTCTCCAGTTCTGCGGTTGCCATGAATTCTGTTCATTTCCGGAGGAGCGAAACCGTCGCTGGCCGAGTGGTTAACGTTCGGCATTTCTGGTAGAGAACCAGCGGAGGTGCTGAACACGGGCCGACTTTTTGGATGGTTGCGTCTAGTGTTCAATGGTTCAATAAAATAGCTGTTCCTGCTGGTTTGGATGAGGCCGGTGAATCCAGAACATCCACTGACAGCCACCAGACTGTTATATTCTTCCCCCACTGACGTGCCGACCATGAAGCAGTCTTGTGGAGCGGGCCTCAGAATCGTTGCTCCGCTGGGCAGCACCCACTCCACAACCGTGCCTGATATCCGCAACTGCCGGTTTGGCCGCAGCTGCAGGAGCAGATCTTCGCCAGCGTTGGCGATTTGGACAAAAATACCATCATCATCTTCTTGGCTTAGGTCTTCCTCATAAACTGTATGTTCTTGGTCAGGAGGTAATGGAACGTCGTCGTTGAAGCTGTTGTTTGCCGAGCGTTTGTTTCGACGTTCGAACACAGACTGGGATTGGGCAGCTGACCAGATGTGGGATTTGGCCTTTGTATGGGGCAGCTGAACGATCTCAGGGTAGACGATCGCGTGAGGGGTGTCGGGATCTACAAACGAAGAAATGACCTGAAAGGATAAAACGTAGCATCGTTTCAGTGAGCACCAGTGCAAAGGAGAGCTTGAGTCATTTTTTAAATAGTGAGCAACCTTTGTGCAAAACAATACGCAGCCCACTCTCGCAACTTATTTGCTCTTTATCATTTACATAATTCTGCTCCTGAATCTGACTTCCTTACCAGTTAATCTTGCTGCAAGTGTGACAAAGATTTTTAAATTGAACTCTCACGGAAACCCACGGCCTCCAGCATAGTGTAGCCCGCACGGCAACAGTCTGAGAAGCACTGGACCCCGAACAGACATTGGTCGCGGGCATGGACACAAAAGTACAGCCCCATACTATCGCCTAAGCATGCACTACTTTCATTTCGCTACAGTTTGCTCTCAAAAAAGAACGCAACTAACCCAAATAAAAAGAAGAACTAAAGCACGGAGAACAATAGTCTATGGAACAAACAACAATCCGGGAAAGAAGCGATACAACAGCAGTAATGATAACAATTATTCCTATATTTTTATTTGGATATATGTTAACTATTTTTGACGGGCTTTAGAAGTTTCCATCATCTTCCTCTATTTCTCTTCTCTACGCTGCACTGCAGTGATTACAACCGCACAGGTAATGGTGCAATTTGTTCATTATATAAGATGGTAAGCATATTTCCCAATTTGTTTTTTTATCTCGGGGTAAGACATGCGGCAGCTGAGTGCAGGTATGACGGCTTGAGCATTCACAGCGCCATCCAACAACATCATAGCAGGAGCAACAGCCAATAATAGTATGACATGTAGAGGTGCTCAGCAGGGCGCCACATGACGGAGCCCACCTGTTGCTCAATGCCTTTGTCTATAGCAGCGCCAGCGACGATAGAAACCACATACCGCAGCGTCAATAGACTAGAGTACATGTGCGATAGAGCATTTACTTGAGATTTAATAAATATATAAATACGCTCTACTAAGTACACATAGGGACAAGGTACACGTGAACAGGGCACAGCTTAATTAGATTGGATGGATTAGATTAGATATGCGGCAGTAAACGAACCTACAGGCCTATTCCCAAAGAGACACCGGAACTTACACCCCGGCCGCACTGGCGCCAAACTCGCCATTCTGTGTACCTTCATCACTGTGCCTGCGTTAGAGTAAGCTTCTTGCCGCGTCAAAACCACGAGAAGCACTACAGTAACCACTACCTAACCTTACCTAACGCAACCTAACCTTACCTAACGTAACCTAAACTAACCTTACCTAATGTTACTTAAAATAACGTTACCGAACCTAACCTAACGTTACCTAACCTTACATAACCTTACCTAGCCTAGTCTAACCTAATCTGCGATACCGCGAGCAGAACAGCACTTGAACTTGAACGCCGCCCGCACGCACAGTGATGCGCGTACATAGATTCGTCCATACGTACATAGCGATTGGCGAGTTTGGCTGCTGTGTGCCCCGGCCCTCTATGAGCTATTGCCATTCAGTACGAAGTCCAGTCTCAGAAGGGAAACAAAGCCTAAATTTCGGTAAATTACGAGCCACTGCCATGAATAAGAAAAAAGTGTTATCCCAAAACCAGCACACAATCACGTGCATATAAGGGAAATACCTGCGTAGTTGTGCTTGTACAGCACGAATAGACTGCACATTCGCACTGTAAGAGAACCCACCTGCCCCAGGCAAGTATTTCTCATCGTTGCACGGCAGTGAGTGCTGGCTTTGGAACTACATTTTACCAGTATATGTAATCTGCAGTAAATTCAACCTATCGATGCGAAAGCTTAATTTTAGAAGCTCATTAAGAAAACTTCATAGCAGTCACTCAAGCTCACCAATCGTATAATTCAGAACGTAAATAAAATAGGAGCACTGGTTTTAGAGAGGCTGTTGAATAGGCAGTCCAAATTTCCAGAGAAAGAAACAATGCGCTGGTTTCAAGCATCAAAACTTGATAGTGCCGCTGTTGGTGTCTACACGCGGCGTCAGTACGTACCGAAAGGTCCAGGCTCGTCGATCAATCAGCAAACCGTATCCGAGGGGAGAGCGTGCAATCAGGAAGAGATTCAGGAAAATGAATATAATGCTAGTTGTTATGTTAAGACTAGAGGGCCCAGCCGCCAAAAATGACGTCAAAAATTTTGTGATTGAGTTTTTATTGTTCTGGTTCCAGTATAGGTCTCATCCCTTCAGGCCTGATCTTCCATTAGTGAAACGCAAGCTGTACAACCATGAGTTTGGCGATGGCAAAATATCCCCCCTGGAAGATAAGGGGTGAATATCATCTTGGAATTGATCAAGCGTTGAGTTGCATTAAGAAAATATAGTTCAGTCAAAAGAATTCACAGGAAATGCCCGGGGCTCACCGTATTGTAGATACCAACTGATTGTTGAACCTCCAGCGTCGAAATTTGGCTGAAATGTAAATTCAATATAAAAAGGCGTTTGCTCAGCGTGAAGATTAAACTCACATTTCATTTACAGGAGATAGTTGTGTAAAATTTGTGTGTGTGCGATACTCCCCTAAATTTCCACGATGGTGACGTCACAATTGCGTCCCGCCACAGTTGCAGCGAAGAATCTTCGATATTTCCACAGTGGCGTGACGTAATTTTGACGTCGCAATTCTGGAATTTTAGGGGCGTTGCGCATACACTCAAATTTGACACAACTATCTTCTGTAAATCAACCGTGATTCAACTACTACGATATCATTCAGCAATGAAAGCGGTATTCCAAGCGCTGAAATTGTATGGTATCTCAACTTGTTTCTCAGTACATGAATTTTCTCCTATTAAACTCTTAACTGCGTGACGGAGATACGGACCAACATTGGAGCAAGCGAGCAAGCAAGTGACCAATAACTAACCAACTAAAGGATGTAACATCATTATTATTATTATTATATTAGTATTTTCCGCTATTTCTGAAACTTAGACAATCAATAGCGATCTAAGATGATTTACTCGGCATACAGCCGGTACCACAACGTTGTGCTCAGGTGGCAAGAGATTAAGGACGAAAAGAGAAGAAGACAGAAGAAAGATGCGCCCGAGCGGACGGTCCCTTCTGTGGCTTTCCGTACGGGCGAAGGTAAGAGCCCCGCAGAAACAGTCTGTCACCTCGATCGGCGGCCCACCTCGCTGGACAGAAAGGAAATATAGAGAACCTACCTAACTCTACAAAACTAACCTTCTCAGCAGGAACTGCGGCCAAATGCTACATCCCCTGCGAAGAAGGCACTCGGATGTAACATCCGATGTAACATTCCCTGCCTTAATTTATATATATATATATATATATATATATATATATATATATATATATATATATATATATATGATGGGAAAACTCAGCTCTGTCATTTTCTTTATGAACAGCCAATACAAACTTCTTAGCATTGTCTCTGAAACTTGCAGAGGCGGATTTCATGGGGTGTGTCTCTTTCAATCGCTTACACGTTTAGATAATGAGGCAGCAGAAACATTGACCTTGCGCTTGGAAAGGTTTGTGACAGGGGTATAGTCAAACAATGTAAGTCACGCAAGAATTTATTGAAAATTGTACTGCATTATCTATGGCCAGGCATTTTCTGTACAAATTAATCAGTCTACGAGGAGTTAACTAAAAACTGATGTTACACCAAAGTGATAGCAAATCTAGCGCATAGACAGGGAAAAATTAACTCCCGTTCACAATGAATTAAGGTACACTAAATACACTGCCAAAACGTCATTAATTCAGTCAGTCAACGATTTGTTTCACTTAGAATGCAAAATTTATCGAATTCTAACTGAAGTTTTATAATTACCGCGTAAACTTCCCACACGTTTTGTTGGCTGTTTCTTGGTTGAGCTCTGTATATACCTTATTTCTTGGTTAAGCTCTGAAAATACCTATTTCTTGGTTGAGCTCTGTATATACCTTATTTCTTGGTTAAGCTCTGAAAATACCTATTTCTTGGTTGAGCTCTGTATATACCCTATTCGACAGGATAAACTCTTGTAGTTCATGGAAAAGGGCCGTTATTTTTCCAAATTTGAAATCTGGGAACTGAAGACGTCTGAAGTAACTTCTAGCAATAGAACGAATACTGAATTTCACTTGTAATAATAATAATAATAATAATAATCCCATATATTTCTCATCTGGAGACTGCGTCCAACAAGGTTAGGACACAGTATCCTGAGGTTTTCATGCTTAATACTAACATAGGAATAATACTAA
>LQNS02277217.1:4142730-4153447 GCA_001587735.2 Parhyale hawaiensis | reverse complement strand
CAGTGGCTTTCAAAAGTGGGTCTAGTAGACGTACATTCTGCATTTGATTCTTATTTTGTGCGACGTCTTTGAGTATGCGCCAGGTCTGTTTAGAGTCACTTTTCGCTGCTGTTAATGCGTTGTTGGTAGAAACTAAGTTGCTACATCAAAGAAGTCAAAAAGTGAACTCTACTCCAGAGTAGAATTACAAAGACGAGTAATAAACGGACGTTTAGTTCAAGTAATCATTATATGCTGGCGCCGGCTATAGTCTACCTGATTTTGAGACATCTGACGAGAGCAGTAAAATTTACTTAAGCAGCATTTGTGCATCAGCTGAGAACTGTGAAGCACAGCACGGTATACGTGTCTAAATATATAGACTGTCGACAGGGGGAAATCACATGTGAGCTATCTATCTACACAGCCAAGCAGGAGCGCCGCGGTGCTGCTGCACCGACGGGCAGGCAAGTTCGTGCTGTAAACAGGCTATGTGAGGTAGCGAAAGATATGCACGCGTGTGCCGTGCAGCTGTAAACTGTTGCAGCTGCAGCGATACACACCATACTGCGAGTATATATGTATATGGGGTATTCTCAGTTGTTTACATGCAGCACAGTATACTGTAACACGATACGTGCCACTTGTGTAAGTGAAGTACAAGCGCATGGGAGTAGCGAGGAGAATAGTAAGGATTCGGAAACTATGTTGAAGTAATATAATATCAGTAACGTCATCGCAAGACACAAGCAGCAATGCAACCAATAATACTTTTAAATTTCAACATGTACAGAACATGTTAGAACATTGGTAAGGAGTAGCGAATAACCACAAATTCTTTGGAATTTTTTTTTTACTCCTAAATGTATATAGTTAAAAGTCTCCTTTCCCACAGACCTCGCTGCAAACTAAGCAGGAGAAGAAAGAAGGAACATGCCGTATGTCACGCCAAACAACGACAAATTGTGAAAGAAGAGGAAAACTAGCAAAAAATCATCAGTAGGAATACGAAGAACGAACCAGCAAAGCCAACTTCAATGAAATGAAGACGTTCAGAAGGCAAGTACAACACAAGGCGCGGGTGGCAAGCGATACGCAGAGGATTTAATTGGTATGCACAGAGAGCGCCAATTTCTCAGCAAGCAATAGTAAAAACAGGGAGCTTTTTTTTACCAACGCTGACGACACATTCACCTGTATAATAACAGTCAGCGTATACAGGCAACACCGTAGAAAATTGCACGACATAGCTACATATTTGTATCATTCAAAAACTCATTTACAAACAGTAGAATAAATATAGTGTCGCTTGTACGAACATACATACACGCAGAAAGGTATGTCCCTGGTTTCTTATCACTAACGAAGTAATATTTTAGCTACAAAGCAATAATAATTAATGTAAACGACACTGTTGTTCATCACAACGCTCTTGTTCATCTGTTATGCATCACAAACGACAATGTGCATTGACGCAAATTCAAACGACAAGGTAGTTTACAGTTAACTAATTTTTCTTAATGGCAAACAAGCATTTTTCTGTGTGTAGATATCGCGCTTAAATATGCATGTGCATCTAAAATATTTCTTGCTGTACCACAAGTTGTCATAACTTGACGCAGATTAGAGCTTCGTCATGACCTAAGCAACGTAAGCATTGAAGGTGCCTGTTGAATGAGGACGGAAACCATACGAGGTGTTGTTGATCAGCTTTCTGACTATTATGAACTACCCATAAAGTAGGTTCTAGCAGCTCTCGTTTACTCCAACACCGCGCACATAACATAAACAACACGCCGTCAATATCCCTTATTGAATAAACCAACGCGAGAGTCAACAAAATAGCATCTGCATGATAGGAAGGAGCTAGAGAAGATACGGCCCACACACGATGCATTTAGCGCATGTCATCATATAAAGGGTCCCGGTGACACTCCTCGTGAAACGTCGCGCACATGTCCTCTGGCTCTAAGGATATCAATCTCCCATTTCAGAAGATCTAAACCTGATCGGCCCGCGACTTATACAACAAGCCACAGCAAGTTTATGGCGAGACCGATCACCCCATGTCCCGTACAGCCTGGCACAACATGGCTAATACTAGAGCAAAACATGTTGTAGCGCTCGTATGGAGATGCCACGCCACGCGACGATGTGCTTCCTATAAACATGGATCGTCCGACGGTATGGTTTCAGTGTCCGAGCTGAGCTATAACCTTAACAGAAACCGATAAAATTTAGTTCTGGTTGACACGAGACGTCCGACGCTATTGTTCTAACGTCACTGCTTCCTCGAACTAACATTCACAGGTACATATTATTGAATTTATTGTATGAAAAAGAATCAGATTCCGTTGTTTACAACCACGGAGAAATTGTAACCATGGGAAAGGAATAACAGATTTTCTATAATATGCGCATAGTCTCAAAAGCACGTACGTTTCATAGTCTGAAAAGCGCGTATCAAAGAGTGAAAAGCACGTTTTCAGCCAAAGAGGGGAGACCCCTGTTCGGAAAAATGAGAGGGGCCATGATATTTTCGTATATATACTGTGAAAGGAGAGGCTGACTAAAAAATACAACCACAGTTCTGGTGTAAACTGTATTTCAATTCTGAAGAGTAAGGCATTCGTCAAGGGTCCGCAATAATTCGTCCATAGGTTAACGTATAAGAAATGCCTAATACAGGTGCGCACAAATTTTCTTCGACGGTAATCACATTTGTGAAGTAGAGCTGTACTTAGTAGCAAGCATAAGCGTGTAAAATTACATTTAGCGGTGAACACGAGTGTGTAAAATTGCATTTAGTGGCAAGCGCAAGCATGTAAAATTGCATCTAGCGGAAAACACAAGGGCGTAAAATTACATTTAGCGGCACACGCAAGCATGTAAAATTGCATTTAGCGGGAAACACAAGCGCGGAAAATTGCATTTAGCGGCAAGCACGAGGGCGCAAATATTCCTAGCAACAGCCAGCCATAGAGATGCAGGCAGTAGGCGGAGACACGGGCAGGTACGAAGGGTGGCCATCAGGCAGACGCAGCAGAGCGTCACCACCCAACAAAGGGCACTTGATCATGCCACGGTAACCACCAAGGTGGTGAGACGCCTGCGGTAGGTAATGTTGAAATTCAATCCTGGAAGAGCTCGCATAATAATCAATACGTCGGGCCAATACGTAGCGAAAGGAGTGATGTTGCGATCTCAGGAGGCTGGCCGACCCCCCGCATGTTGTAGCACTTCGGGGCTTTAAGCTTCGAGAGCAAATGACTCGTGTCAGACGCTAGGGGGGAGGCATAAAGAACACTGAGATCGATTTATGCTAATAAAATGCATACGCAGACCCACAATGCGGAAGGATAGAGCGCGAGAGATACAATTACCGAGCGCCTGAACAGTCCGTATGTGCAAATAAGTGCATAATATTGTAAGAGAAGAAGACAGATTTGACACATCAAGTATCGCTTCTTAAAGTTTATGAGCAGCCCCGAACTACAAAATATAAAATGAAGTACTGCCGCTTTTTACACTAATACTGAGCAGCTCAAGTCGTATAAGTAACATACCGAAAAATTACCATCCTCCGCAAATCTCGAACTATCCGAGTTGTAACCTTGATGGGGGAGAAACTAATCCTCTTAATTGAAACAACGTAAAGCAGACCGAATTGAAGAGTGGGAAGGAAAACACAGCTATTCCTGGGCTACTATTGAGCAAATTGCAGTGCGCCATACATTCATAAAACACTGCTATTCCTTAATGAAATAACAACCAGCAGCCCGTGTTGTAGCAAATAATGAGAACACGCTGATATGGCTACAATATCATTCAGCAACCCGAGCTGTAGGGAATGATAGAAGGGCTAATATGTCTGTAATATCTTCCAGCAGCCAGAGCTGTAGCGAGTGACGGAAGTGCCGATATTTCTGTAACATCTACCGGCATACGTCGATCCGAGCTATAGCGAGTGACAGAAGTGCTCATATTTCTCTAATATCCTCCAGCAGTTCAAATTGTAGAGCGTGCTGGAAATGCTGATACCACGGACGTTCCAAAAGGAATGCCTCTCATATAATTCTTATATATATATATTTTTACTCTGCCCGAAGAAATCCGATGGGATAGCAAATTGCATTGTTGGGATGACTGATCTTATGCACTCATGACCCGAAAGTTTTATCGCTCTGTTGCAGATATTGACGGTGTGACACCCTAAGAAAATAATCCCTGTCATGGACGTACGTCAGAGGCTGAGATGCGTCATGAAATTCCTCCATGCTGAAATAATTGAACCGATCATTATTCACCGGCACCTGGTGAACATTTACGAAGCCGATTCAGTTGATGTAAGCACAATTAGGAGATGGGTTCATCGATTTCAGAGTAGCAACAGAGATGCGAGTGACAAAGTGCGCTCCAGACGCCCATGCACAGTCACCACTCCGGAAAACAAAGTGCGCCTCGATCAACTCATCCGCACGGATCGGCGCATACCGGCGAACGACATGCGTGTCAAGTGCATGGGATGCAGATGTCGGGGCACTGAAAACTATGTTGTCATCCCTAGGATACAGCAAAGTGTAAGACCCGAGAGAAGGGAAACATTCCACTTATAACATGACAATGCCATGCCACACACAAGTTTGCACACCGAGAACAGCGTGACAAACTTCGGCTGGACGGTGCGTTCTCAACCACCGCATATTCCCGACCTGGCACCGTCAGACTTCCACTTACGTGGCCAGCTTTTCCTTGGTAACAACGCCGTAACCGCAGCCGTGAAAAAATGGACTTCTCGACAGGCGCTGACTTTTATGACCGAGGAATCAAGACTCTCGTTCGTCGCTAGCAAAATTGCAGTGAGAATGGTGGTGATTACATAGAAAAACCAATTCTGGAGCACAGAAGGCCGCTCGTTTTAATGGTCCCAGTTCCGTCTTGGTAGCTCTTCAACTTTGTGAGTTGAAACATTGGAGTCATTGCTTTTGGAATGACCCTCGTATTTCTGCAATATCCTCCAGCAGCAAGAGTAGCAGCGAGAGACGGAAGTGCTGATACTTTGCAATAATCTCCAGAAGTCCGAAATGCAGCGAGGGACAAGCAGTACGGAAACTCCTCCACCATCATACAGAAGGCAGTCTAGGAAGAAGAGAACACTGCGATTCCTGCAGTAATTTCGAGCAGCCTGGATCGTAACTTATGACATGAAACACTGCGATGTTGTGTAGCAACAAACCAAGGGCACGCGAAGGACTGCCGCGTTTCCGTGCATTGCAAAAAAAAAAAAAATCGGGAGAAAAAAAGTCCGGCGTGCCTTCGAAGAATGCATGGCGCACCTGCAGACAGGTCGGGCATCAGTATGACGACCGGTCATTTCTTCCTGCATAACAGGGTTTCCCAAGCAGGGGTGTTGCTCGTACTTCTGGGGGTGCGAGATGACCTTTTAGCAGGGGGTAATGGGTGCGAAATCATTCAAAAATTAACTTAAATACGATGCACAAATTTATTGGAATTACATTCTTTATTATCGCAAGTTGTTAGCCCTATCATGCCTACTGTAAACATTTGTGGAAGTTACAAATATTTCTATTATTGCGGAAAGTGATATACTGTGGCAGTAAATGGTTAATTATGTTGGCGGTGCGACAATATATCAAAGGATTTTTAAGGGTGCCAGGCATAGAGAAGGCTGGGAACAGCTGATGTATAACATACAAAGCGAATCTTTCCTCCAAGGTTGGAAAAAACCCAGTTTTTTTAAACCCAGTGGGTAGTGATTTTTTGGATGGGTTTGTTTTTTTTTTGCTTTTTTGGGTTTTATTGTTTTTCTTTTTGAGTTTTATGGAGGAAACGTTTCCAATGATAAAATTAATGCCTTTTTATAGTTCTACACCGATTTAACTTTTGAAAGAGATTGTTCCTACAAGTCATTGATAATCAAATAATGGTAACAATTTATGATGAATAAATTAGCTGGTAGGCTGTCTCAAATGGGACAGTTGATGACTGGCTAATAAATGTTAATGTATAGTTCATCATTCATATATTGAAAAGTTTCCAACATATTACTTTGTCTAGCCTGATGCAAGGCACAGACTAAGTGCAAAAAATCATTAACATGTAGCTACAACATTCTGCAGGAACTAAAGCCCTCGCAAAAATTTCAGAAAAGTTCAGAAAAGGGAAGCCATTTGGCATATAGCGGTACAGGACGTTAGTAAAGCTTGTCAGGTTTAAGCCAAGAGAGTAAATAGAAATAGATGAAGCCAATATGAGCACTTTGTAAAAATTACAAAACGGTAATAGTTTTTCCCACTGTTGCGTTAAAGTTTCAGCATTTGTCTGTTTTTCATTACATTTGTGTATTGTTCAGCGTAGTAGCTAACTGAAATATTTAGATGGAAACATGATCATTCAACAAATTCTATGACGAATCAAATGAGCAGCATGTCAATATTTGTGACTGCAAATCATATCTTTGCCAATAAAACATTGGCTGTCTGACTGGTTTGACAAGCATATACCAGGAAGCAAATATCCTGCAGCTTCAGATATCGATTGCTATTACATTTCACCCTCTACAGTTTTGCTTTTTACTTGTGATGCCACAGCTAGTCTGTTTCGTCTGCATTCAGTGACAAACTACGCTTACTTTACATTTTAATAAGAAGCCAGGCACTGCTCTGAAGGATCTAAATATTTTGAAAAAAAAAAGAAGCTGCAAGTGTTTTACTTCCCGAGGAATTGAATTTGACCGTTTATTGCTCACGAACAAAGTGAATGAGGTGCTTGTCATCAGTGAATGAAGTGATAATGTTTTCATCTCGAGTGTCAATTGTATTTGTTTGCATGTGTATATTTATATGCATCTTTTTCATCTAAAAATTGCCAGAAGGATTGAACAATCACCACCATCTCGTGTAGGTAGGTTGGTTGACCTAAATGTGAAAAATGCCAAAACTACAGACTGAAAACTTTCAATCTCCCCAGTCCCACTATTGCAGGTGAGGATCCTTTCCACAAGGGCCAGGCGTACTTGTTTACTCTTAACTATCTTCTGTTAAAATTACTGCTAGGTAGGTTCCTCCTTTTGTGAAACACCCTCTACATGCATGGCATAATGGTCGACACTTTCACCACTTCCAAGCCCAATTCATCAATCACAGAATTTGGAGGGAATACTTGTAGTTCATCTTCACCACTAAACTTTAAAAGTTTAGATTGTATTGATTTCAGTAATTACTGAAGCTAATTGGGTACAGTACGATTAGAAAATATATAGTTGCGAAGACAGCCTTCCTGTAGTAATCTCATTCTTTGCCAGCCAAAACTGCCGCAAAACTTGATTCATTACCCAAGAAAATAAAATCAACTGAAGCAGTTTGAGCCTGGTGCACACAAGATTGAATGGCTAAATGCTTCACATTCTTGGGACTATATAGTCTCATTGACAAGGACTGAATTTAAATTGCTCAGAAATAAATGAGCTACTGAATTTTTGCAATCAGTACTATTTCCTATGGAAGAAAATCCATTTTTTCGGCAGTGCAACCAACACTTCACAAGCCAAGTCATCTTTGCGGCAATGCTAGCAAAAGAGTATGGAGAAACATGCATTTAGACTCTTGATCAGCGAGTCAAGAAAGTCGGAATCACAATCTGCTACCTTAGGTGAAGCTAACACGAGCATTCAGTGAGCAGTAGTACGAGTTTTCAGTCCAAGGAAATGTAGGTACCGTAATCATAAACGAGCTATAGGTACTTTGCTCCCAATAAACTATTGTGCAAAATAACTCTTGAAGGTTGTGGGCAGTAGAGTAAAGCCTAATAGGTTCTTACTTCGTTGTTTGTGCTATAAACTACACGAAATTTGACTGTCCGCATGAAATCGGGTATTTTTTCAATCATTCTACGAGCTGATTTAGATAGCTACACTAAAATATTTTAAAATGAAAATTGGGAATTCAATTATTAGAAAAAACGTAATATAGGTGCAAGAAATGTGTTTACTATTGCAAGACCCACTACCTAACACATCAATCTGTGTAATTTAACCTTAGGCATCAATTGTTGAAGCTTTAGATGCAATAATTGTAATAAATAAATCATCATGATGATTACAGTACCTAGGTAACTGACTGGGGAGGAAGCACCAGCCAAATTGAATTGTGTTTCTAGCTAATTTGTGCATTTCTTTGATTAGCTTGAACTTTTAAGATATCAGTTTTTCGTTTGAAATCCTTGAGTATAATTAGGCCCTCCAGTACATTGTACTCAAGGGCAAGGGATCAGCTGCTGAACATAATTTTAATGTGAGCAGTAAAGTATAATGCCCTGTATGGTTTAGTAGTGTAGTGCTGAGTATATTTAAGCTGTTATTCACAGCTATCCAGCATTTATTTGCTCAAAAGTGCTTCTTTTTAAAAACTCCAATAAAACCCACTACCTGGGTTTTTTTAGGTGTTTTTTCGGGTTTTATTGGTTGGGTTTTTTAATGCCAACCCTGCTTTCCTCAGTATTATAAACATTAATTTAATATGCAGTGCTATGTAGCACTCGGTCAAACGGAAACAAAGATTGCTCCCAGTTCCAGTTCGGATGCAGTACAACATTAAATTTTCACTGCAATTTCACCATTAATGTATTACCATCGAGGGCGCTGTCCTACAAGCTCAAAAAAAAATAAACGTAAGGTGGATGAAACTAATATGAAAGCAGAAATTGACTCATGGACTTAGCGATGAGGAATTTTAACTTCCGTAAAATATACTAAAGGCTACTAACAATAGCTGCTCTTGATCAAATAAACAAATTTTAACTAATATGAGCTTGCAAAAGTCTCGTCATACGTTTACTATATTCATTGTCAACGACAGTATTAGTATGTCATGTATAAAAATTGCAATAAACAACACCAGGCGTACAAATCTTCACAGCATCGTTACTAAGCAGCATTATCTTCTATAAGAAATAATGATCAAGATAAACGCAAGCACTGAATAGTAATGGCATATTATCAACACGAGAAATTTTAACGCTGCATTGAAGTTCTTTGGACAGCTCCGCAGTTCCACGACATTCCGAAGCATCTGATGATACGAGAATTGGGATGACGATGACGAAGTGGGCAAAAGAAAATTGCCCCTAATGGATGAGGGAAGGCAGTCTGTATCAAGGTAAACACCTATGCCATGATTGTCTGTTTCTGTAGCCAGCCTCCAAACCAGTGCAAAAACCCCGGTCTTTAGGATACAAGGATTTCGTACGGATAGATCCACAACATAGCGTGCAGAAGAATACTGTAGAAATAGGAAAGAAAGAAATCCCATTTATTATCTCTCACGTCTGGATGATTGGCTCATCGTCTTGAAAGTAAAGCATCTTGAGGTGTTTTCATGCTTTCAAACTAGCACAAGAGAAAACCGACAGCTGCCACATACATAAGATTACAGTTTTGGTAAAGGTTCACCTGTGTGTGATGAAAAATATAATAAAGAAGTTATAAGATTTTCCGTGAAAAGAGATGCATGCTTAACAGAATTATCCTTCTAGAGAAGTAGTGAATTTATTTAACTTCGAGTTTAAAATACTTCTTAAGAGCACTCAACGCAATACATATTACGGTAAATCTTAATCTTCCTGGCATTTCATAGATTTAGAGTGAAACGAACGCCTCATCTAAAGCTATTAGGGAAGAAATGACACAAAGGCACTGGACCGCGGGACGACATCCCGCCAAGGCAAACACCTGTGCCATGATCGTCTGTTTCTCGCCAGCCGCGGGAACAGTGCAAAAAATAAGAATGGTCACTAGGATGCAAGGATATCGTGCGGAGAGGTTCATGTGGCCGAGTATGGTAAGGCGAGGAAGCATGACAGAGCCGTACCTCAGCGGGTTCGGCGCGGGGGGGGGGGGGGCGAAGGGGGCAAGAGCTCGTTAAGGGGGGTACGCATGAAAGGTTTATCCATGAGGTGGGAAGGGACAAGAAGGGTAATACAGTCGTGACTGTGGGTGTGCAGGGCGGTTATTACTATATTATTCCGCTGTAGCAAGGGAATTCTGAACATTGGATGAAGATATCAACGTGAGAACCTGCAGTTTATGATAGCTAAGGTTTGAGTTAAGAACTGATAAGTTAAAGTGAAGAGGAGTCGTTCCAGTCTGAAGTCAAAAGGAGAAATCCCATGCAGAACAGCTAGGTGTTCCAGTTCAAGTGAAGCGCAGGCATTCCAGGTTAGGCACCTACAGGTATTCCGATGTAAGTTTAAACTACAAGCATTCCAATTTGTCAGCTGCAGGTAGTCCAGTTCAGCTTAATTATCAACTGGCATTCCAGCTTAGGTTATCTGCAGACTATTAATTTGTAAATCCACTGAGAGCGAGCAAAGAAGTAACGGAAAGTAATGAAGCGTAGCCTACTGTGCGACTTAGATCATCAGTGTCAACAATTCACAGCAAGCAATGGTTCTAACCGCTAAATCTTTTTCAATGCGCTCCTGACGTAAGAGGATAGACTAAGAACCAACATTATTATTATTATTATTATTATTATAGTCATAGTTTTACCACCGTATCCACTCGATGAGTGATCCGCACAGTGCAAACTCGGTCGTTCTCCACAGCTCGGTAGGAATAATTTATCTCGGCATTCCTGCCGGAAAATCTCGGTTGGCTCAGTGCGCTACTACTGGCGGGAAAAAAGGCGCAAAGTATAGTAGGAGACACTCAAGTGGTCGG
>LQNS02277217.1:4123616-4140415 GCA_001587735.2 Parhyale hawaiensis | reverse complement strand
ATTTATGAGAATAAACTTCACGGCACGTAAATAGTGAATTTACATAGTTTTTTCAGAGTACGCATCCGAAAGCAACACCATCACTGACCATCACCCTTCGCCCCTCCCACTGTGGCCTGTGACCTGCCACGCCATTGGCTGCCTCGAGACTGTACTTGCTGAAAGGTTCAGGAAAAAAAATTCGCGGCCGGGGCTAAGTTCTGGTGTCTCTTTGTGAATAGGCCTTTTGGTTCGTCTACTGCCGCCTATCTAATCTAATAGTTCACTTATCCCAAGGTCCCAAGAAATCCATTCCACACTATCTTCCGTGTAAATGGGATGATCATCTATTTTTTAACAAACCTGGAGTTTCTGGTTTGCTTACAGAATCACTGACCGTTCTTTTATTTTCCAGTGGTCACAGTGGTTCTGATCACGAATGTGGCCAGAAAAAGACGCCTTTATATGACTACTATGAAGTGTTCCCTATGCGCTTGTAAGAAGCTTATATAGCAAGAGAAGAGTTTTTGTGCCCAAAGGGTCAAGCCTCCGTTTCCACAACAAAAGCAATCTAACACACGAAGTAAACAGGGACATGTAGCATGTCGATAGAAACGTGGATCCCATACACAAGGGTATTCGCACACAGAGTCAACGTGGATGGGAACATGTCGGGAAAGACGAGGTAGAACGGAATAAAGTATCATCACTAGGTGTATGTAAGTAGAAGGAAGCAAAGTAGGCACGAAGCAAAAACCTTAGCATCACGTTAGAAATGTTCTTTAATCTTTCTTTGTCCAAAACGCATGACTAAGGTTTAAGATGGATCATTTCGATAAGGCGAGTATCATAAATCGAAAACTAGACAACCCACTTATGAGCCAACATGCGCGCGCTATCACCACCCATAAATTTCAGTGCCACCATTCTAAGTCCAACCCGCTTTTTATACATATACCCTAATTTATAACGTCCGAAATACAAGGCTAACACACAGATCTTGGAACGGGGCTCCTTGCAGCGGCAGCCGCCAGGGAAGCTTTGGGAGCCACATAAACATGTCAGGAGAACAAACGTCTGTCCAAAAGAGGAGGATCGTGAGGCACATCCCATACCTAGTGAATCTTTCTGTAGTTGTGCGTATGTGCCATGTAAGGTAATAAGTTATGCAAGGACACGGTATAGAAGAAAAACCTGTTGCTTGTTTTCTGCACCATCTAGCATGCAGGCGTCACATATCCTGAGCCTCAACAGGAACCATTTCAGTGTTGGGTGCTGCCAATATCAAGTACAGCGTAGTAGCCGTGCACTGATGAAATACTACCGATAAGCGAAAAAGGAGAGTTATCGGCAATGAATTGGCGAAATGAAGAAGACATTTGACCGAATGCAAGTTATCAGACAGAAATGTAATCGTACCGTATGCGAGTCATTCAGCAAAATAATTGAAAGTGCGACAGTTATCAGACAGAATTTTCTTTTTCAGTAGAAATACCACCAACAGCAGCGTTCACTTCTGAAGTATTACAGGGGCACGCAATCATCAATTTATTAACCCTGTGCCGACCAGGTACCTGTACGTGTCCAAAACCACTCAAATAGTGCTATTTGAGAATTGATGCTTTATGTATAGACAGAATAAAGAAAGGCTTAAAAGTGTATGTGGCCACATCGAATGAATCACGAAAATTCGGTGACTGTGAGCATCAAGCACGCGGAGGCATACAATTTACGGTACAGCACTTTCCGCCTAATAAGGAGCGGCTTCCATGGATTTTAAAACATAGAGGGGGAAGATCTGGAGTGTGTGAACATTAACGTACAACAGCACTAGCTTTGATGCAACTAGTTTTTGTTCAGATTATTTAGGATAAAGTCTAACTATGAGATTTAGAGCCCACAGTAGTTAGCCATCCAAGCGTGAGAGTAGAACAGCATAAGTAAATACCTTAGTTCAGTTAATTATTATTATTATATTGGTATTGTCCCGCTATTTCTGAAACTTAGACAATCAATAGCGATCTAAGATGATTTACTCGGCTTACAGCCGGAACCACAACGTTGTGCTCAGGTGGCAAGAGATGAANAACTGCGGCCAGATGCTACATCCCCTGCGGAGAAGGCACTCGGGACCCTTGGGTGCGTGATGCCCAAACATATTGTGGCAGGGAAAGGGCCCGCCACAATATGCCCCTGAGGGCAGTTCAGTTAATAAGAAATATGACAATGGGGAAACGTTTTTGGTGAATCGCAGACGTACAAAGCATGGGAACGATAAACTATATTCTTGCATCAATCCATTAACTCATAAAATAAACCTTTGTCTCCCATATATATATATAAGATTGGCGCTATTATATTACCGCCCATAAAAGTAGACAGTATATCCGTTATAATATGTTCGTTACGGGTGCAGTAGGACATGGGTAAACATCACCTTTATTGTAATTATATTTGTCGTTTAAGTCTCCTTTCTCACAAAGTTCACTGCGATGCAAAGAGAAAATGAGAAAGGAAGAAAGCACAAAGGGACATGTTGCAAGTGAGACGAGGAACCAATTACTGGGAAAAATTAAGTGAGAAAGAAGAAGACTAACTTAGCGTAACAAAGATCATGAGGTATACCAGTATAGTATACATGAGGCCTACTTAAAATTCAGGTATGATATGCGTGCATATAAACTAAGTTACCAGGTAGGAATCTTTCCTAGATGAACCTAACCTAATGTAACCTATTCTTAACCAACCCAACCCAACCTATTCTAACATGTACTTCAAGGGATGCAATAAAACTATTCTGGGATAAATGAGTTAAAGACGATATGAAAAGAGGCTCAGGAGCAGAATATAATATACACACAAAAGATACGAACCGTAAACTAAGCAAGAGCACCATAAGCGCACTTAAGAAGTCAACACTTAGCAGGTCTTTAAAACGCTCGCCAGGTGTTGGAGCAAAGAGATAAGAAGAAAGAGCGTTGTAGTTTCTTCGCCTCCCACACACCACAGAAAGTTGAGCTTCAAAAGTGGCCGACGGAAACGCGTTACCAGATACCAGCGAGCATTTATACCTTCTGAGCGGCATCGGATAATCGGGTAATTTACGATTTGGGTACTACGGGCGTGACAAACTCGCGCTCCGTATTTTGACTAGTCGAACATACTGTTCTGTTTCCTCGCCTGCAGCTAACGGCACGTAAAAACAAACTACTAACTTTCCTCCCAATACTCGACACGACAACGCGAGAACAGAGCGGAATTACGGCTCTATCGATTTCATTCTCTGTTTTGTTTATGAGGATATTGAAAAACTGTACGAAGTGTGTGGTCAGCCCATGATTTTCGTTTGCTCTGTGTATAATAAAAGCGTGCGGCAATCGTAGGACGAGATGTAGAGGGCGCTCATACACGCGCCTCGACCCGTACGAAAGTTCTTTGTGCGGCACACCGTGTAGTTGCAGCCTCTGGAAAATGGTACAATGAGTACCGACTATCTCTCCACACTGCACGTAACCTCTGACGGCAGATTTATCAGATACACTTGTTTTACAGACGAATTTATGAAGCACTTCAACTTCTCAAGTTTGCTGCCAGTTACGCTTCCACTATGCTGTGGTATTTTGGCGAAGAGCCTTGCCCCTCGTACGAAGATAATATTTTATTTATTTGTCAATTAATCATTTACTGCTAGAATTAGAAATTTATTTAGGTATGAATAGCATTGTTAGAAATGTCCCACGTGAGTTAGATGTCTACTTTCTGCCACGAATTAAACAGTTACATAAACTGTACTAATAACAAGTTTATTCGTGTCTTGGATACGGCTGTTGGATACAGCTGACTACAGCTGTTAGACAGGGAGAAGACTGATGCCTACAGGCCACGAAGTATGTAGAGTTTTCACCGTGTCTGTATCCGTGCCGAGTCGATGGTGTTGGATTTAGTTTCGTTCACAGACCTCTGCCACACCTACTCTCATTCACAGACATTCCCAGTGCGGACTTAGTGGGTCGCAGGCTGAAAGGTCCCGACGTACTTACGTCAGTTCTTATTGCTGTTAATTCTGTAGAACAGGGAGACTGTTGTGCTGGAGACACCCTAGGCATTTACACAGACAATATGATGCGAGACTCGGACGTCATTTATACCACGGTATCTACGCTACCAATTTCAAGTACTGTATGTATCGAAACGGCACTCAAGCTGCACATCAAGGAGCTTCAATGGAGAGGAGGGAGCCAGAAGCCTCGTCCGTGAAGCTCAAGAGTCTCTTATGGCTGCTGCCAGTCGCCGTTAGCACCAATCACATATCAGTAACTCGGTTTGTCTGCTGCTTTCTCGTGAAACTCACTGCTCCCTCGTCACTTTCACCAATGAGATTCATGAACGCGTCTCACAGCCATTAAAGATCTGGTTGACTCGCTGGCAAAATTGTGAATGGGCCACAGGGCTCCCTCCTCTTCTATTGAAGCTCCTTGCTGCACATCCTTGCCACCAGTTGGGTGTAGAAATGCATATGTGACCCCGGCATAACAATAGACTACTCCATCAATGTAAAGCTGATGACGCTCTGTTCTACTGATATTTGAAACCGAACAGGTACAAAAGAGACGTAGGTGCGTGTTGTGCAACTTCTGCTGTCTCGAAAATAAAGAGCTGCCACTGCAACTTCTTTGCCGGTGTTAGTTACAGCATTGTATAGCCTACTGGTACCAAGTATACGACCAGATAAAATATTGCGCGTTAGCATGGGAGTATGACAGAAGCAACAGGGATTGGCGGGGGCTAGGACCCCCACACCGAAGCCAAGGACCAAACAATGCATCAAAGTGTGGGAATAACACCTTGGTACTTACGGGAACAGCGAAGACGCAGCTTAATATAGAAGCGAAAAGGTAAGTCCACGTCATGGCGATGATAGTGCAGGTACTTGTGTAGTATTGGGACAGCAGCTGAGACAAAGCTGCCCTCTGGTGCTGTCGTCACCCACCAACAATTGTCCACATTCGTTGTTCAGCTGGAAATTGAAGAGAAAAATGAAAAGGGAATTAATAAACAAACATGAGCTAACACACACTACAGATACAGTATATTTGGATTTAACGCGGCCTACTCAAGCAAATCTCATAGGATTTTCGTAGATATTAAAATGGCCTAGATCAAACGGAAATAGCCTGGACAAAACTGAAATGGCTGGCCTAGATACCTAATGCTAAAATGACCTAGCGAACTGAAATGCACTAGATCAAATTCAATTTGAAATGCTCTAGAACTCTAGATTAACTTGGAGTAGTCTACATCAATCTGAAATACATAGTTTAGATTATTCTCAAAAACTCTAAATCAATCTGAAATAGGTAGGCTAGCTCAATTTGAAAATGCCCTAGATCAATCTGAAATGGTCAAGATCAATATGAATTAGTTTAAACGAAGTTGAAATGGTCTAGAACAATATGAACTGGTTTAGATCAGTTTGCAATAGTCTAGATTAACCTGAAATGGTGCAGATCAATGTAGACTTAAATATTTTAAATTCTTTAGAAAGGAAGCTATAGGTACGATAAGACTAGCCCATAAATCCAGAGACGCGCTCGTTAAATTGCTGGTATCTTTCAGTAATAAAATTTGTTTTTTCTTAGAACAAGCGCGTTGTTTGCTTCTGTAAAAATAACAATGATTTCTACAGCCAGTCCAAAAGTTTTGTGAAATTTTCTTCTGTTTGAAAATAAACTATTACGACCAATAAGAAATGTTTTTTATCATCCCATGCAATATGTGCTCTAACTAAACAAAGTTTCCGCACTGAAAGGGTTAAATTACTTCTTGGTGAAGCTTAATAATCTATTTTAATTTACGTTGTTTTAAACAATTTAAAGACAAATTTTAGGGTGAAAACCCATAATTTTAGATAGAGGAACATGCGCTAAATGTGTCGCAGTCGTCCCAACGTCTCCAATTAAGTGAATATTAGCTAGGTTATTAGCTTTAAGATTTAATGTACATTGCCTTGGAATAAACATACCTTTTCGTGACTATGACTGTTGAGCTCTGAAGTTCTAGGTACAATTCACTGATTTACAGACTGCTAATTACGGCCGGGCAACGGAAACGCCAATTTCATGTAAACTAGATTTTAAGTAACGTGTCCTTCAGATCGTTCATCTTCGTCCTAATGTTGATCTTTAGGTTAGCGATAGCTAGTACGATATGCAAACGACCCGTACCTACCTCGCAATTATGAAAATAATTAAAAGATATGCAGCTCAGATGTCCGACGAGCAGGACCTTGAATACGAAATCTGTGGCTCATTTGTAGCAATCCGCGCAGTCACAGGAAATGGTTGCCGGTGCGGTGCAGCTGATCACAGTCATTAGGAGGGATTCTTGGTACCGCATCTGGCACAAAATGCTCCTCCAACATCAAAATTGGACCCATCTATGCCTTCATGTGCGTCATGTTCATACCATGTTTCTCGACTTGCTGCTGCTTTGTAACGTATAGAGAGTACCTAATCAACTCTATTTTTGTGGAAAAATTTAAAGTGCATCGAGTTATGACATATCAAAATAATATTTACATTGCCCTAAAACATAGGTACCGTATTGCTTGATGGAATTGTTACTGAGACAGAGATGGTGACTTTAGATATCCACTACTGCATGGGTAATAGTCTGAAAAAGAAGATAATAATAATGAAAAATAAAATATGGACTGACATACTAGTGAACGACCTCACCAGATGTCATTGAAGCGTATATGAAGAGGTGACCTCGTTAGTCGAACGATCAATTAGCGAAAGCAATTTTTACCCGAATCACAAAATTCAGTAAAGATAAAAACACAGACGTCTCAAAGGCGGGTTCACACGACCGTCATGTGAATGAGTTCTCTAACTCTTCGTCGCAGTACTTTGTGTTACTCTTGTAGGCGAACAAAAGCACACACTCGTGTGGTGGCAAAAGATTAAGAAAAATTATGAAGGGATAAATCAGCTGGTTTAGCTAGTGTCACTAGTAATTTTCTAAATATGTCATCAAATTTGAAGTGAAATAGAAATGAGAAATTTTGGCGCACAGCAACGTATCCGGACGATGTGCTGAGAGAACACGTTCGTTTGACTGTTGTGTGGAACCGCCTTTATAGGCGTGAGGGCAGCAGCGGTCGCCTGCCAACGTGCGTCATACGCGCTGCAGTTCCCAATCATTCGTTACTCGTACTTAGCCTTTAATTGGTCGAACTGCTTATAGAGAACAACTAAGAGGTTTACCAGCTACGGTGTGAAGCAGAGCATATGCAGGTATAGGCCGCACGCCACAAGCTGACGCATGGGTCGAGAACCTCTGCACCGTTTAGCTCTATTACAATTGCCTGGAATTTCTTATAATAGGCGTTGGATTCGCCACTGTGGATCGAGTTCCAGGCGTTATAGCAAAAAGCTCGAGAAGGTGAAAAAGGAAGGCCAGCAACTCGATCCAAAGTCGTAAATCCAACGACCAGGATTCCACCTGCGGAAAAGTTTAAACCGAGCAGATTACATAGATTACCTACAGAATTTATGTTTAAGAGAACGACTCACCGTTTATGTAAACGAACACTTAAAATCAGGGGAAGTAGATTCAGACAAAGAGCAAGCACTTAGGGTATTAGGATATGGCGTAAAGGCAAGACCCAGTACACGTACGAATGTTTTCCACACTAGCACGTTTTCGTCTTCGAGGAATATTAGCCAGATACTACATGTACAGAGTAGCCGTCAGCATTTAAAGAAGACTGCAGGTCCTTGCGAACACTTGCGCATCCAAAGATTACCAGTTCAGAAGAGCACGCCATAACACTAGCAAAAACTAAATCGCAAACAGGCATGGATCCGCTACGGTCCATGCAGGTGCGACAACTGGAACTGCGGAACTGCGCACAAACTGAATTTTATCAAAACCCGTAAGTGCAGCGAACACTTCACCACTCGAGAGATATCCCTGCAGACATTTACGATGCAAGACCGAGCCATAACGCTGATAACTTGGGCCGGAGCAGCTAGGGTTGCGCAGGTTTGTTCATTAGACATGGAGTCTGTTGCACCAAAACTCCATCAGCCAAGCTGCCTTCCTCAGACGAACCTTTGTACTGATCAAACGATATTTATGATATTGCCTGTGAGCAACCCGTATCTCAAGAAATGATTTATTATCAAGCCGAAGGAGCTCTTTACTTTAAATAAAGCTTTATAGATACCATCTTGTGCGGAATAATTGAGTAGGTAGGAAATCGTCTTCGTTAGAGAACCGAGATCTGATGGAGCGATATTTAATTTTTCGATTCAATAGCAAACTTAGATTATGTTTCAAGAAACAAACAATTTTTGGGTCAAGCTGAACTTCTTAGGTTAAAGTGGAGCTATTCATTCTAGCTAATGTGTTACCCAATAACATAGGGCCGACGCACGAGCAAGAACCGTAATTCAGTTTTTGTGCGGTACCGAAGCGGCCTAAAATTTCGTCAGGGCCGAAACATACCAAAAGCAGTTCAGCAAGAAGCTGGCAGGCAGTTATTGAGAAGCACGGAATGCAGTGGAGCGCGCACACCGAACAGCGGCAGCGGCCTGCTCAACTGCCGCTGTTCGGTGTGCGCGCTCCAATGCGTCCCGTGCTTCTCAAAAACTACCAGCCTGCCTGCTTCTCGCTGAACTGCTTTTGGTATGTTTCGGCCCTCAGGGTCCACGTGCCACCCATACTGCAGATAACTGCATTAGGAAAATGCTATCCTGAGACGAAAATTAATTCTTCCGCTACTGGTTTAGCTAAAAAACACATTTACTTATCAACCGTACTGAGTTCGCTGCTATTCAACACGAGTCTAATGTACGCCGAAAAACACGGCCTCCGTTCAACATCGTGACAATTGGAACGTCAGGTTTTATTCAACTAATTACAAAATACTCATGAAATTGAGTCACCAGCACGTTCCACAGTGAAAAATTATGCACCTTCCCTTCCATTTGTTTCGTACGATATTCTTATCTTGCTCTAAATGAAACCACCTGTGTTGATTAGGGTTAAAGTACATTTAGGTAACGGAATACACTACTGGAAGTTATTAGCAACGTTTTCGCATGACTAATATACGGTATATTCCGACACAACAATTAACATCAACATAAAATAACCAAGAAACTTCATGCGGGTTTTACAGTGAACTGTCAAAAAAATAAACACAAGAACTTCCTGGGATAGTTACCTGATATCATTAGCAGCGCTACAAATTCTAGCTAATTACGAAACACGACATTGAAGCGAGACACCGGAGCTGGCGACTGCTGCAGAAAAGCTCCAACGGCGACATTGCCTTCCTGAGACAGACAGGAGCTCAGTTCAAGCAATAATTATAGCGAACCCTTCCGCTTTCCTAGGGTATCTTCACATACCATTAATTTATTCTTATTATTATTACATTCAGTTTGTGCTTCCCTACACCGATACATGTGAGGCGGGCCGTTGTTCTAGAACCAGTACGTTTCAGCGTGCTCTGCGTATACTCTAATGCAGGTGCTAACAGTAACTGCACGTTAAGGCGTGCTGGTTTGGGAATAAGAAACGTAGTTGACTTTTCGCACAGTACCCACAGAGTAAGCGGAGATTGTTAAGAGGAAGAAAAAAAGAGACATGCAGCACGTCCTATAATGCAAGGAACTCATGCACTCGACTACAGCAAACACGGACAGAAGAGGAGAGCAGCAAAAAAAAAAAAGATGACTAAGAGTACAATGGAAGAAGTAATTGGGACGTAAGAAAAAATCGATAAAAATATGCCATATTACATGGATTCGTCTTCCATCCCATAGGTATAGGTATACCTATACTATCAGGGCATTGATGGATTGATGAAAGACTACAATAGGGAGTAGTTTAATTATATCTTCCTTACTGGCTGTGCATCCGACGCTTCAAAGAAGGAGAGCAATTAAGGGACGCACATGTAGAGACAAATACAGAACATGGCACGAGGGCGTTCCCAGAGCGCAGCGACAAGCATGGGAACAGCAAGTCGGGAAAGATGAACAAAAAAGAACAATACATACATCAGTATAAGAGGGCAAACAAAAAGTACAGCTACTTTTATGACAGGTATAATCACCAACACATGAACATGCATCACACATTAAACTGAAGCTGGTCCTCTTTGAATCACATCCCAATATATACTCCTCGACGTACTTTTTCACTGTTTCTCTCAAGAGCAGTGTTCTACCTGCGAGGGAGAGCGTGAATCCCTTCCCCGTAAATCCTGTTGCTATTCTTTACGCCACTTCTTCACTACAGCTTTCACTTCCTCGTCACTGAAATAATGTTTGCCTCTCAAGCCCTCTTTCATGGAGCTGAAGAAATGATAGTCCGAAGGCGATAACTCTGGTGAGTACGTTTTGAAAATGCTGTACGGTCGTCCACCCGGATGAGGCGACTCCCCTGGCGAAGATTCTTGCGTGTGGTCGAGCATCCTCATGCAGGAGGACTCGTCGATTGACAAGTTGAGTCTCATTCGTCGGATTCTTCTTCTAAGCCTCGTCAGGGTCTCAATGTAAGCTCATTTAGCAACAGAATACGACAATAACTGTTCTCTATAGTATCGTAGTGATTTCTATACCAACTTTGCATTCAGATATTTCAGCATCTCTTACGATAGACAGGAATCAGAAATTGCGATGCAACAAACGACAAAGCGGGTCGAATAAGGAGGTATTCCTACGGCTCTAAAAAATTGATTTAAAAAAACGTACACCATACAGGAACACCAGAAAGCAACAAAACGTTGCAGCAATGATATAATTGCGGGTTGTGGCCGAGTACTCAGTAGTCACCAGACAAGTGCAACACAACAATACTAAAAAACGTGTTGTCTTGAAACTGCCAAAACCAGCACGTACGTACGGTACGTACTTCTTCCTATGCAACCAAAGAAAATTCCTGCCATGGTGGGTTACTGAGTGCGAACGAGAATGCGTGTAGGTTTTTGTACATTTTCTCGATCAATACATACCTCTGCTGCATGCCCTTTCTCGTAAAATTTTTATCTGCTGAATTTACACATCTACCAATAACATATATTACTTTTTAAGTATATATTACGTAACAGACGTCATTACATCTGGCATACGGCGAGGTGTTTCCCTCCATTGCCAGTAATGGGAGGTACTGCATCACCATCTCATGCGGGGCGTACGGCAAGGCGTAAAATAAAATCTTGAGGGAAGCTGAATTTCACCTACACGGCTGTGATGTACTGCACCAGTATTTACTCTGCATTGAAATGTTCTTATTTTACCACTATTAGCCTATAATCCAAGTAGGCCTATAAGTCTCCCTAGCCACAGTATTAAATACGATCTAATAAAGGAGGAAAGAAGGGATATGTAGAACGTCAAGTGCAACAAGTACCCCAAGCCTGTCTGCTCTTATTGCTAATAGGGGCATTGTAGTGACACAAGTAAACAAAGCATAGGATTAACTTATTAGGTCTTCTACACTAAGATATCATAAGTTAAGCGCATCGTGTAACACAAGCATGTTCTTATTACTAGAACAGTACTGTAGTAGGAGGAGGTAAATCTGCAGTGCAGGAGGTACCAGACAGCACGCAAATAACTTTAAGAGCTAAGCCCGGAAAAAAGACGTCTGCGGTATTAAGAAGCCTCATTTGTCAGAGCTGACGAGCTAGACAGCTCGACACTAGACGTCGCAAGGCAACACGTCAGGAGAAACTGAGCATCAGGCAGACACGTAAATAGGTATAATATATGCGGAGAATGCGCCACAGCTCGCCATTATATTATAATATGGCTAATATTACTACGTACCGCACTTTAAACGTGAGAAGGACAATTGTCGAAATCCGAGTGTGAAACAGGAGGCAACATTCTTGTTCAATACCACCTGGAAGTGTATCACGTACGCGCATCGTGGATCGTAATAATTTTGACACACTAAAAATCAAGGAGCACTCGCCACCATAAGTACGATAACACGTATCTCCTAGAAAGTAATAAATTATCAGAAAAACAGGCAAGGTATAACTTGAGTTACAAAATGAAGGAGTTAGCACTAAAAAGCCCTGTTTTTTTTAGTGAAGAGCCTGGTTTGAATCGTCAAGAAATATATCCCTCTACGATAGGACTATAAAGGTTAAGGTACCTACCAACACCTGACGCTATAGACTTCAGAGTGGTGACATTTCTTGTCGCGAAACAATAGGTCAATAAATTTTAAATTGTTGATCCAAATTGTCACCGAGGCCAAACTTTTCTTGACAATTCAAACAACGTTATTTCTTCGAGACAACAAATTTTGGTTTAGCCCTTATATATAAGGTGAACGTGTTGCCTCATGCAAGTATGGAACGATGTCTCGTTATAAAAATTTGGACGTTCCCAAAAACAGAATATCTTGCTTTGTCGTACGTCTGGTTGCGGCAACTACAGCCATCATTAGGCTAAGGGAGATAGTTTACTCTTTACTACGGAACTTAGGGCGAGTTCGATTGGCCGATGAAGTTGAAACTTCGCGAACTGACTTATTTGAACTTCGGACAGGTGTTTCAACGTCGACCACGTGAACGTCTTCCAGTCGTCGACCCTTAATCGGTACCTCTTAACGCTTGCACAAAGTTAATCTTGCTCCATGAAATGAAACTTTCACCCGTGCCAACGTAATGGGCTGGTTGCTTGTAACACTTGCAATACGATGCGCAGAGCTAAAGCCAAGTCTCTTGTTTGAAGTTCCCGACAAGGGAAGCCTGGCAGTCTTAACATCAGCAAGCAGGCGAATGCGTCCTTAATCTTTCTTTCACGTAGAAACAACAGTGCAGGTACGCATATTGTTTAGTAAACTATGTAGTGATGGGCTTAGATATGCTAATTCTTCGAAGACCCGAAAACGCCCGTTTCTCGTACGAATAGCATTGCTCGAATCAGGCAGCAGTGCCTCGCTACAGCGGCTTTTATTTGCCGTAGGAATACAATGAGGCGAACAATCCTAGCAGTAAAATAACATAACTCATACAGGACGCATGCAATTTAATACATAATTTTTATTAAGAATAATGTTTCACAAGCTATTAACCAACAACAATGGCTCAAAGTGAAGCGACAACTAGGCCTTAAGTCTTCGCCGAGAATATGAATCTCGGACCATCTGATTCAGTATTTACTTTAAGCCATAATTTAAAATATATTCTCTGGTTACGAGGTCCCGTAACCATAAAGCGTACAGGCTCGCGTGCACGTAGAGACCCCAAGAAAAAAAATCCATTATCATATACTTGGGCCATCGATGAAATTGCGATCAATTATCTGTTTTTGCGATTGGTGCCGCTTGAATAGTTCTAGCTGAGAACAGGCTACGTAAAAACAAACGATGTAAAAAAGTCGAAAATTATCGTCTGGGAGGAACAGGGCGCTGGGTAATGATGTTGCTAGGGAGCGTAGGTGGCTATTTTTAGGGTAATATCAGGTAGCTGAGGTAATAAACAACACACATTTTACAACTCTATTTGTCTCGAGAGTGTGAGGATGAGCACAAAAAAGTAGTAGTATGAACAATAGATACAAGGATAAGGGCTATAATCAAGGTCATTCTGAACGGAACAATTTAATCAAGTTCTCGCTTCAGTCAGGATAATCTTGAAAAAAGCGGTCGTGAAACTTTAGAGTGAGTTGACGGAAGTAATTACGCTGACAAAAGTTAGTTCCCTCCTCTTACGCTAGACTGGCGCCATTTTTGGATGCCAGCTTCGACTTTCAATTATTAAAGCCACAGCTCGCTGTTTCTTTCTTTGAACAATCGGGCTACTCTAATGTCTCGTTTTTGTTTACTTTTTTGCGGTAAAAATAGCAAGTTAGGACGTCTAACATCAGCACTTTTCCTTGTCAGAGAAATACAACAAAACAGAGCCGCTGGGATAGGCCCAAAACTAACCCGCACGTACCTACCCAAGAACAATTAAGCACTTGATACCAGTGGACAGAGATGCCGATCTAATTTGCTAGAGTAAGATGTACCTTTGACTTCTTCACTACACTGTGATTCTAAAAACTTTCTGTAAAGCATCTGCAGTAAGGGAAGCATAGAAGTAGTTTTAATGTATAGAGTGCGGGTAAGTACTCGCTTGGAAGAAATGTAACGGGCTACAGAAAGAAAGAATAAAAGAAAAATAATGAAAGGAGAAAGCAGAAAGCAAGATGACAGACTCCCGTTCATCAGGTCAGCCGAGATTTTCATAACCTGACCTCGTAAGGAACAAACAAAACGCTGATTTTTCGCAGGAATAGCCATGTTTGAAATGGCGCTCGTCGAGTACTACGTTGGTCCTTATTGTTAGCTCGATGATGATTTATGGGGCACCATCAATGCACAAAGACGTTTCAACACGAGGATTAGAAATACACTATAGTTAACCTATCCTCTTAACGGACCAAACCAGAACCGACGTACGTCTGGACCTCACAGCCCGCGACCCCCGGCCCTCAGTGGACTGGCTGCGGCGTACAAAATAATATATTTAATTCTCAACGGTGTTTTTTTTTTTACGCTTCAAATGCTGCTACTCTTACCAACTCGGTCACAGCTACTCAGCTGCTCGTCCGCTTCTGATGCCATTGCCAAAGCTGCCGATGAAACTAAAAAAAAAAAAAAGCTATGATCTTGGAGGAAAACCCTTACCTTGACGTTCCTGGATGTGGAAGGACAGGTACACACATGGTAAAACTCAATATCCAACCGAATACTCCACGGACTGGAATTATTTGCCTTATTCGCAATTACCGCACACCGTATTCACGTCTTATGAAAGCTACCGTATGTATCTTACAAGGTGCGAAATTTTTTATTCCGCGTGCCCACTTTGTTGTCATCCGCTCCATAGACTACCGTTAGATTTTTCCCTCTTGCTAATGCATATTTGCTCCTATTCGATAAGTGTATGATGCGTTTAGTAACCGTACAACACGAAAGGGCCCACTAGTGAGTTTTATAGCTATGTGGCTGTCTGCTTCTCAGAACAAGTATAGCCAGACCTTGCTCTCAGCGATCACAGGAAGTGTATTGGTTGATGCACACTAGAGAACTAACCTACTCTGCTAAACAAATCTGAATTACAAACACGGAAAATCTAACAGTACCTAGTCTATGGAGCGGATGGCAATAAAGTGGGCACGCGGAATAAAGAATGCTTTTAGAAGCAAACTACCTACTCTGTTAAACAAATCTGAATTACCAACAGGGAAAATCTAACAGTACCTAGTCTATGGAGTGGATGGCAATGAGCGGCATAGCAGATGTTTAATATTCTGCTTGAGACTGGCTGAGCCGTCGCCAGACAGCGAAAGGCTCCAAACTTGGCACCAGCCTGTCCTTGCCTGCATCCGACAGCAACGTTCACTCCAGAGTATTTATTATACGTCTGAGCCGATCCAGAGTATTATACGGCTGAACCACTCCAGAGTATTATACGTCTGAGCCGCTCCAGAGTATTATACGTCTGTGCCGCTCCAGAGTATTATACGTCTGTGCCGCTCCAGAGTATTATACGTCTGTGCCGCTCCAGAGTATTATACGTCTGTGCCGCTCCAGAGTATTATACGTCTGTGCCGCTCCAGAGTATTATACGTCTGAGTCGCTCCAGAGTATTATACGTCTGAGTCGCTCCACAGTATTATACGTCTGAGTCGCTCCAGAGTATTATACGTCTGAGCCGCTCCAGAGTATTATACGTCTGAGCCGCTCCAGAGTATTATACGTCTGAGCCGCTCCAGAGTATTATACGTCTGAGCCGCTCCAGAGTATTATACGTCTGAGCCGCTGACAGGAGTCCGGATATTAGAGTAGATAGCTGGCAATAAATAGACCAACAGGCTGATGCTCAGAGAGGAGCTCAGACCCAGGCTCCGTCCCCTTTCCGAACTAGTGTTATTGTTATATTGAGTAGTGTAAGCCGAGGTTTGCCACTTCAAAGAAGGGACATATTAATACGTCGATCTATAGCTACGTGGAACCCAGACACGAAGGAGTTCGCACCAGGGTTGGCTGGTTCAAACCAAATGGTTTAAACCAACTAAAAACCTTGGTTTAAACCAACAGGGTATTTTGGTTTTTATTCGATTTTTTTGGTTTTTATTCATAAATATTGCAAAATAAATAGTTTTACTTCTAGAAATTATTAAGTTTTACTTACACAACTGAAAGGATGAGTTATTGTGTTTCTATTTACGAATCCGTTTGACTGTTAGGACAGTTATGGTAAACTATTGCCTATGTTTATGAAAAACCTAGAACTTATTGACGTTTGAGTTATTTCATTTCAGAGATGCATAAATACTTATATTCTCGTAAGCTAGCAGCTACTTAAAATTATAAGTACCGTAGTAGTTATAGTAGCTATTAGATAGCTAGTGAGCTCATGAGAAGGATGTAGCCATATAGCTATTTCACTATCTTCAGTTCAACACTCTGCTTTCAATTAGCCACTAGATAGCTATTTCTATGGAGATGTCGCTGTACTTTGGAGTGTTTCTAAGTTTTTCAAGGGATTTTATAGCTATTTCACTTTCTGTTGTACATTACTCTGTTCTCACTTAGCTAGTAGCTAGATATTGCTGTCAAGTTGTACTTGTAAATTGAAGTGTTATAAGTTTTTCAAAGGATTTTATATTGCAACTAGTGTCCCGAGCCGTCATTGTAAATGACGGCATATTGGGTTATTAATGACTGGTGCACGTGTGCGATAAATGACGGCAGTAAGTTAGCCCTTCAGGAAAACCCCCGCTGGCTTCCTC
>LQNS02277217.1:4078083-4118837 GCA_001587735.2 Parhyale hawaiensis | reverse complement strand
TTTGAAATTTCGTTCCCCTGACGACGATCAGTGTTTAACTGTTCGAAAGCTTGGGCAATAAAATTAAAACTCAGAAGATATTCTAAATTATCCGATAAATATGAATCCTGAGTGTCAAATATTTCGACTTATACACTATTAGCTTATATGCGACTAGAGTGCCGGCGCTGTTAATAATGACAGCGAAGAATTTGTGCAGACCCGTATTTCGTTGCCAGTAGCGTCATCGCAAAGATATCAAGGCAGAGTCTTACATGTATAGAAAGGAGCTCCCTGTCTGGGTAGTGCCGTATGTTAACGAGACATGCCCTTAGTGATTTCCCAGGTTATCAACTATTTAAGGTAGACGGTTGAGCTCCCTTCAATACATGCAATGAACTTATTAACTTCCTGGCGTAGGATGTTGCGCAAATGCCAACATGAATTAGGGTACTGTATTGAAGCTCCTTGCTGTACACTAACAGATAAGAGTGTAAAGCTCAACAACACGAAGCTTTTTTTCGGCGATACACAAAAAAGCAATGTTTTTTGCCCGCAGTCGATATTGCTTGTAACTAACACGGAGCTTTGTATCCAAAATACTCAAGGATGACATATAACTCGGACTCTGAAAATTTTTTCCTCGAGAGAAAACTTGTTCCGTTGTAAGAAGAACCCAAAATGTGGAGAAATAATTTACTGCCGAGAAAACCATCGTGGTCTTTACGCGCCTGCTGACCGCTCAAGAATATCTTACCAGTTGCCTCGATAATTATCGAAATAACAAAATAAGAATATCAGCTGAAGTTTAGATTAAGGAAATCTCAGAAGAGAGTACAGATATCGATGGAAGAGATTCTTTAGAGATGCTGTATGTATCTACTTCGAGTGGACTTCAACGTTGCCAAAGCAAGACCGGAATCAGATTTACTATTCGAGTGCCATCATCTGCAATCTGGAATATTTTCTATCTATCAGTTTTCTATGAAGTTGGCAGGATGACCACAGTCTTCAAGCAGATGAATATACTAATGAAACCAGAAAAGCCACAGCTAACTTTTACTTATCTATTTCGTTAAGAGCGAGACACGAAACGATGTGTTTTAAATACGTCGAGAAAATTTGGCAAGCAATGCACGGATGGTCACTCTGCAGCGGGCAACCAATAACTGCAATAAGTCGAGACAGGAGGAAAACCCGAGCAAAGACAGAAAGAAATGAAAAAAATAGAAACAGTCGGAGATGATACGAAAAGAAAGACGTCCCTAAAGACCTAACTGTACTATCGTAAGCTATGAAGTAGTAGTAATAGTACGGTACGTTAGTAGGAACGTACGGTAGTCTCAGGACTAGCCTACTCCACAGCGCCGCAGCAGCAGTACGGTAGTGGGTTACCAATGTTCTGTTGTCGCAAATATTCTAATTTGAAAGGTGACGTATGATTGGTAAAACAGTAATATTTTCCTGATGTACCTACTCTAGTTGATAGACAATAAATACAATAGAATGTTCATCACTATTGATATATACAAGTAACAATATCAAAAAGCTAACATTTGATCATGATATCTAGAAAAATGAGCTTTCACGGAGTGAGGCCAACTCCAGCCGCAGCTTCTCATTAGCGTATTTTGCGAGACGACAGAAGCTAATCTCCAGCAGCTATTCTACGACCAGAATTTGATACGCTCTAATCCCGTCGTTAAATTGAAGCGACAGCAGGATTTGCAAGCATTGCAACCTGGTCTGCCCACCTCCTGCAGCCTTCCAGGTTTCTCAAAAGGAGTGTTTGTAAAGTTTCATCTTTTATACAGCTATCCCACAAGAACACGGCCGTGGGATAGAACAAATAGTGTTCATCAAAGATGCTAAGTTGAATGAATCTAATATTTTGGGGAAACAGGAGTCGAAAACTCGTTCATCACAGGAGTAGGAGTCGGAGTCGGCAACTGCCTAAGCCCAGGAGTCGGAGTCGGACTTTATCATCCGACTCCGCAATCCTGGTATTACGAGTACGTTACCTAGTAATTCCTACGAACATGTACTAGTGTTTATGAAGAAGAAAATGCAACAAAACAGCATTTGGTTTAAACTTTTAAGCATTAGAGGGAAAAATACTTTAAAATTGATTGAATCTACTTAGCTCTGAGTTGAAAATAGGCAATTCTTAAGACATCTGAATTAATGTTCCTAACTTTGAGGGTAAGTTTATACTTTCGATCAATGCAGCGTACAGAGACTACTAAAAAGCTAAAAGCTAATACAGTACATACCCATGGTTGGTATAGTCCTTGTTTCCTTAGGGGCACCTCCGTCCTATCTCGATTTATTATTTATTTATTTATTTATTAAACATTTGTGTCTCCACAGGCGGGAGGTGTTCTTCGATTATTATATTACAGCTTACATTAAAAATTGTGTGTACAGTAATTTGTTAGAAATATTACAGCTATATCGAGGAACATTTGGTTTTATAATATACCGTAGCTCAACATTTACAGTGCAATATACACTGACACTACCTATAGATAGACAGACCGAGGCTGAGACCTGGCTGCGGCCGGGGCCGAGGTAACCAAATATTACCTTGCCGGGTCGAGGAGTAAAAAATGGCCGGGGTTGGTCGGGACAGAGGCTTCTATCAGTATTTACTAGGGACTGATCGCAACTGACATTTCGCCTGGGTCGGAATCGATAAAAATGACTTGGCCAGGGCTGACCGAGATGGTCAGGGACGGGGTGGCCAAAAATGGGTGGAGTGGACCGGGAGCCGGTCGATCCAAAACTTACCGTACGGAATAATTTAATGAATGTGAAACATTTATACCGGTGCATCGACAACATCCTACAGACTCAGGTATACAGCAGCCTGTAGTGCAACCGTTCGAGAGGCTACCATTACTATAGATAGATACGTAAATGTTGTTTGATAACGTCGGTATTTACAACTCTGATTTAGTTGCAGTAGTTAATTACAGCTAAATTAATTTGTCTGAGAGTGTAAGTTAACATTTTGTAAAATACGTTAGCTGATAATAACTGAGCAATGAAGGCGGTTCCACTCGACAGTTAACAGCGAAGAAAACTATGCAAATGCGCAGAATATGGCAAGGAAAATATTGCCGCCCCATTCACACGAGTGAATGGCGTGACCGTCAAATGAAGAGCTCCGTTCAAAATAAGTCGTTGCCATGGTTACAGACGCAATAGAAGACAGAAATAAAAATAATGATACCCATTCCCTTCACTATTAATATTAACGAGAAGTCATGAAAACTCGTTCATTTGAATATCGCTAGGACTCGATATTAGAACTAGCAAACCAGACACTTAACCCTGTCTCTAACATGCTCTCGATGCATTACAAATGGTAGGTACTTTTCCTACGAAACAGGCAGTTTAATTCATGAAAGAAAGAGTTAAGAATGAGGCGCTTGCGCTTCAACAGTCATTGCCTCCCAGGGAACAATAGGAAGCTTCAAGACGGCGTACCGTACTTCTAGAGATGAGATCAAAATTTTAGCAAATGTACGTAACACTAGAAACGGGGGTCGGCTTCTCCTGGACTTCCGTAACCCAAAACCGTGCGCTGCCACCCCAAATGTGAGATATGACGTCACATATCGTAGTACGTAAGGACTTACCGGTACCGAGTGTGCTACTTTTTGAAGCAGTAGGTGAGCGGCGCAAGACAAGCAACCCTACAGAGGTTGCGGGGTAGAGGAGGAAATACCGTAGCTAAGATGAGAAGCTTTGAACGTTGCTGAACCTTTTGCTGATAAAGTAGTCTGCTATTCGCATACGAACCGGAACAACACTATATGAAATATTGAAAATAGACAACGCTATGAAAGGAAGGGTTAATACGGCAAGCTATGACGCTAGCTCAACAAATAAAAGCTGGTAACTATCCTATACGGTACCTTTTATTTCCAGGGATTAACTGGCCGAAATACGTTTGTCTGGACAATCCGTAACCCATCCGATCTCAACATTTTCTAACAAATTTTGCAACCAAATTGAATTGAAAATATTTTCAGTAAATCTTGCTAAAAAGTCTAATTTCACATTTTTTCAAGTTTCCATTTTCACTGAAAAAGAATTTAACCGTCGCCATCAGCGGAAATTCTTGGTTGAAAAAATATCAACTAGGTAGTTGTAGCTACATAAAAAAAAATCTTACGAAATAATATTGAGCAGAACCTTACCTGCCTTACAAACATCTGCTGTGGTTCTGCAAAATTCTCGTGTAAACATTAAAAGCAATCTATCTATCTATTTATACAAATATACATTCCGTGAAACAGTGCGCAAGCGCGTAATGTTGAGATAGCCCTAATCGCAACAACTGCATACTGACAGCTTTTCAATGTCCTTATTAATTGATGAGCGTCGCTTATGATTGCGTAGTTTTTCATTTTCTGTGTTAGGCCTATAGAACTTAGTTTATTTTAAACCTATAAACTAAATTATGGCAGTGCATCGCAACACCTGCCATCTTGCGTATTTAGAACGCTGACTAGAATCTTGCTTCAGTTTTCTACAATCGACCATCAAGCCTGGGATTGGCTTAGCCGTTTGGCGAAGTGAAGAGGACGTGTGGTGTAACGAGAAGCTAAGAAGTTTCACTGAATATCATTTCGGTTAGGCCTATACGTTCAATAATTCTTCATAATCAAGTGATCTTCGCAAAAGAGTTTTATGTTAGGTAAGGCTTTTCGAAAACTGGGAGGTTCAGCGTAATGCCAGGCCAGGTTCTGTCAAATATTTAATAGCAGCTTCTACTAAATTGACTACTTATATTGCTTTTACTAATAATTCCCGCAGATTGCACTCTTTTTCAGTGAATCATCATCTACCAAATCACTATACGTAAATAATCAAAATGAAGTTTGACCTTTTATCAAAACTCACCACTATGGAATTGAAGTCAAATTTGTCTTCAACCTATTTTTTTAGTATACGTAAATTCTAGCCTGAAAATAAATGCAAGAAACAATGATAAGCAAATTGCCTAGAAAATATAAGCTACGCATTAAGTAGATGACGCTACTGTCATAGACCGCAACAGTACTTGACTCTTAGGTCTGACGCTGGCGGCCAAAAGTCGGCAACAGAAAAATGGGATTTTCATTCCAAGATACCGAACATTTTTCTGGCGGAGAAGATATCTTGGATACGGCGGGGATGCACTTGGGCGCTTGCCTGCATGACCGTGTCTGGACATGTTCATAATAGCACACGAGAAAATCCCATTTTTCCCATTTTGGGCGCAAGAATCAGAGGCCGCTTTTGGACCTAAGAGTCAAGTACTGTTACGGTCCACGCTACTGTTATAAAAAGACCGAAGAAAGAAGCCCGCATAAGCACAATCAGCGAAGAGAACTGCTGCTCGTTATTTCAAAATTACCAAAGAGTGTTAAATGACATACTTGAAATGAACAATGACGTGAAAATTACATTTGCTCTAGGAGCAAATCTGCCAAACGCTGCTGGCGATGATAAACTGCCCACGAAACGCCTCGTCTCTTTTAAATTGCATCAACAATTTGTCGGCGAAAATTGGTAACTCCAAAACTACCTACCTAGATACCCCAAAAAACATTTTTTCATTTCAATAGCGTCATGTAATAATCTTCCTTACTGAAAATTCGTGTCAATGCCATGGAAGTTCAAAATTATCTAGGAACCCGAACAAAAATTGCAATAGCGTCATCATGCAATAATTTGCCTTTCTGGGGTTAATCTATTTAATGCATTGTACCTACCGTAGTAAAAGGTTGTTAAAAAATAGAGGCATATTGCATTGTAGGTGTAGACTAGCATTGAATATCTGTACACGAAGCACGAGCTACGTTAACTACACTAGGTTTTATTCGCGTTAGGAGACGCGCAATAATGGAACAAAGACACACTCCTCTCACGTTGGTCGTCAGAGCTTCACTGACCTCGTCACCTCGTGAGTCGTAGACAGTGTTGCCAAATAGTACTCGTCAAATGTCGCTAGATGAGCTCCAAAATACCGCCAAAAATTGAAACCACTCCAGCAAAATCTATTTTGATAGATTACATAAACAAAATAAGAGATAATTCCAAACTGATGGTATTTTTAGTGCTAATAAATTCACTTTTTATGACAATTGCAAAAGATGCGTGAGAGCTTGACAGTATCTTATCTGTAATTCGACACACCTTCATAATGCAACACTGCACCCAATAAACGCAACATCTACAAACTGAGCCACCACAGTTAACTGGCTATACTAAACAGTAAACACTCTAAAGCAGAATAGCTTCTTGAGTCACTTTAGTACAATAAACAATGCAACATCATGAAAATAGATCACACACAAAATATCTACATCTAAGCTACACTTATCCCTGATATACGGTATCCATAAAAATACAGTACAGTACCCTAATTGCTGGAAGTAGAATTTCCCCACAACGTCTGGAAAGTTTTCAGCATTAGCGACTTTGTCGCTAAATTGGCAATCCTGTTATGGAAGCCAGTTTTGCCAGACAAAGTTTACAATTTAATGCTAGATTTTGCTTGAAAAATGCTAAAACGGTGTATGCATAGAGAAAACAATGGTAGTAGGGATATATTTCATCAATTAATAACGTTTTGAATAATATTTCAATGAAGTTTCACCATAATTCTAAGACATAGGTGGCACATTCTAATCAGTAGCTTTTTTGACGAGCATTTACTTTCAAGTTCATCAACTAGCTCATGTGGTTGAGAAGAATTTCAGCCATTATTCGACGTTTTTCTAGTGTTTATTGTTGGTTCTAAATTTTATAATGAGTAAATGTTACAGAGAACCTTTGGAAGAAGCATTTCGTTCTTTTTACATTTTGCGATGTCGATTTTGTTAAATACTTAATTGTGTCATTCTACTGCTGGCATTGTCAAAATTACCAGGGAAATTTTTACATTTATGCCCAGTTTATATTGTTAAATACCTGATAGTTTCATTCTATGGCAAGCATTGGTAAAAATTACCAGGTAAATACTTAAATCTTTCTATCAGGTTTGCCTATTCCTTGCAAAATCCTCAACTTTGTAAGTATTTTCCGATATGTTATAGCATATTGTGAAGAATCTGAACTTATACCTTCATTTTATTTAAATAACATAATCATGGTGTAAAAGTTTTTCGTTAGTAATAGTACATTTTTTGCTAAAACTAAGCTAAGGCTCTTTAAGATATTGAATATTGATTTGTTCTAGCATATGGTGATAGAGAAATTATACGGGCTATGCGAAAATAGAACAATTTTTACAGTTTTACGAGAAGCTCGAATGTTCTTGCTAATCCTCATATCTATCAGTCTCCTGAACAATGTATCTAACTCAGACTAACTGTCTTTTCCGGACAAAAATTCCGTAGTCCTAGCATTATAATCCAGAGGATGAATCATAGTTATGCCACCATTGCCACATACAGCATGTTGGCAATATATCACTTACAGCATGACCACTACTAGTGCAACACCGAACGAGCTCAGTATAGAAAGTTTCCATGGACGTGAACCGTAGGATACTGAGTTTTGGTGTAATAAAAAAAAAATCCCCATACAGTATATTATTTTGATGGCAACCGAGATATATAAAATGCAAAAGAAGCTAAATATGTTTTGGTGCTGTTTTCGTCCGCTAGATGCTGAATCCAACTTTTAACTTTTTTATGTCAAGAGCACAAAAATAATGCTAGATTTAGCATTAAAACGCTAGATTGGCAACACTGCCTTGAGCAACCAAAAATGAGCGGGGACATGTGTGACTAATTTTGTATCCAGCGGCCTCAATAAGCAGTCAAGGCAGGCTCGAAGTAAACAAACAAATTTCCATTCTGTCTTACACAAAATCACAGAGTTCTATCACGCTCTTTTGCGTTTAACTTAAGACAACGCATGGCAGTAAAAAATACCATTGAACTTAATCAAAATACAATTTTACAACAAACAATATAGTCTGACCATTTTATGACGGCGCTTCGGTCGCGGTCAAATTCCTCTACAGCTGGGCCAATCATATTAATATTTCTGAGATTTCTCTATATGCAGATAGTGGGCGTGTCTAAGATATGAGCCGAACAAAATCTCAGAAAATATGCTGATAGAATTGGGAAAGCTATAGAGGAATTTGACCATGACCGAACCGCCCTCTAAAAAATGGGCAGACTATAGAGCTCATACCTCCGCTAAGCAAAAGGACATGGTAAGTAAAATTTCAAATTGGCTCTGAAACCAGGGTTTCCTTTTTATGATCACCAAACTTTAGTCAATTGTGCCTTTTGACATTGACAACGATTCCTCTAATTTTCTTGAAGGTGCGTCCGTAACGTTTTGAGTAAGTCTATATTCAGATAAACACTAGGATAAGCACATTGTCAAACACACAAACGAACGAAACGATTATCGCCAAAATTTGGTGAGTTGTGCCTTATGCTACTTCTAACAATTCCTGAAAATTATATAAGTATCGCTTCATAATTTCTCTAGTTAGGTTCTACCGTTCTAGGAAACATAAAAACAAACATAGAGATAAACAAAGGGACTGACCATCATAAAACTTCAATCGGTTGCTCTTCGTCAGAGCGAGTTCACACGTCATTCATATCAACGCGTTCGCTCATCCACTCGTCCGAATACGTTACTGTGCCCTAGAAATAGCAGAAAAGTGCACCTTTTTTTTAGTTTCATTTCACTCCAAATTTGAAGAGCTATCAGTAACTTTCCTAGTGACACTTGCACAGGAAACTGATTTGACGGTTGACATTTTAATAACGTTTTGTGTCGTACGTACGGCTGTGCTGACAACAACGTTACAAAACTTTCGTATGACTGGATGAATGAACGCGTTGATACGAATGGCATGTGAACTCGCCCTTAGATACTCAAACCCATGGGAAACCTGACGTGTTTCCCCTTGCGATTGTTAAGAAAAGATAGGCCACTGACTGTCGGTTAGGTTAAGTGCGGTAATGAAGCTCAGTGTCCACGTAACAACTTTCGTTGCCGCTAGCAGCCTAGAGGTAACTCACCTAATCCGTTTACATAGCTGCTGCGCGGCTTTAGTTTGCATAAAATTTAACTGCCCCAAAACTTGTCGAATATCTCAGTTCGCTACAGCAATTTTTACACCACTGCAAGTGGCAATGGTGAACTTTTATCTATCGCTCCTAATTAAGAGCAGTTTAACTCTTAAAAAATTGATATTTTAAGAATTAGTACACGATGATCATAGACGGCATACTGAAGTCACGGCCAAGACTACGCAGTCGAATTAGTTGAGCTGGCTCTAGGCTCGCTTTGTATTTCTTTTTTTTTTTATGAAACGCTGCTGCACTGACCTCTGGGTGGGACTTGAACTAGCTATATACACTTACAGCTCAGCTAACAAAGTAAATGGGGCAAAAATATTGCTTTCGGAACAGCGTAAAAATTTGCTTTAAAAACACAATAATATATATCCCGCATAACTGTGGAACAGTTCTAACACGCAGAGGAAACCTGTACAAATTTGAAAAGTTATTAATGTTGATTCACCTGGTTCTTGGCAAAAAAAGGAATATTATTTTCAATTTCATCAACTTAAAAAACGATTCGATTCAAGATAAGTTTTCGTCGAATGATTATTGTTAAATCCTTGGTAATACAGGATGAAACGTATTTGATTGAATTAGAGACAGTTCGGTCACTTACGGTCTCAAACTAAAGTCAAGTTCCCGTTTTCTCTAAGTGCTGCCTACACCCGTTTCTATAACTTTTCCGGGGCAGACTGGGATATATATTACAAGATCACGTAATAGGGTCGAACTGCGTCTGGACCGAATTACGCGGGAACGAATGTGCGCACTATTTGGTGCTTTCTGTATATGAAATCATGATCATAGCAATCCCCTCCTTTTGCCTTGCTCTATGTTTTGTTCTAGGGAACGGAGAACAAACATTCGTACAGTGACTAGGGCAACAGATGTTCTCAAGAGAATTCGTGCGACTTTAGTTTAAACTATCATTTCCGTCAAAAGTAATGATGATATTACCAAATATGAAGAGGTGTGATCTATTTTTGTTCATGAAGCAATAAAAATACGTGTATTTTATGATGTACTACAGAATATGATATATTGTTATTATCATGGGAAGTAGCATAGGCGAAACTGAGTTCAGATAGCTTTAAAAGTCAAATAATAAGACTGTGGTATTCTTTAAATGATAACTGCTGGAATTCTTGTTCATTTGTGCATTCTACCGCTAATCTCGCGACCCGCGGCAGCGGCAGCCTAGCGTGCTGAGCTTATGACGCTGAATGTTGCAGGATCGAATGTGAACCTTGGCAGGCGAGCTCTTACGGCGCGTGACGCGCTGACTCAGCAGGTTATGTTTGAACAACTGCAGTGGAGGTACTTTTTTTTTCTAAGAGATGAGGGAGCGGGGGCACAGGTCGTTCTATAAGAGCCTTCCTTAGAAGGGGCCATAGCTCATGACGATTCGTGGTCGACCGCAACTGTTCATTCCTTTTGGGCCACTGGCCCCATATCCGTAGCACGAATTAGTGCGTGTAAGTCTCCCAGTAGGGAGTGCGGTCAGGTTGACTTACCTACACTTTATCTTTCATAGTGCTGTATGTGACCTACGTCTAAGTGTGTGTTAGGTTACTAAGGTTAGAACAACATAGGTAACATAGATTAGTTAAGAATAGGTTAAGATAGTTTCGGTTCAGCTAGAACAGTTGCCCGACATCTCTGACTCCACTTGACAAGGCGAGATTAAGGTCATGCTTGACCCGGGCCTCAAAATTAAGCCTTTGAAGCTTATCCTCCTCGAAACTTCGGATAGAAGCTGTGGCTGTGCATCTTTGAACCTTGCGGTAAGCATAAGGGCGAATTGGAAATAAACACGAGCTGTGCATCAACTTTGTCTGTCTCCCTCCACACGTAGAAATGTCCTTCATTCAAATGAATTACGCTGCTTGTTCAGTAATGGTATCGTTCTTCACAATTTCCTTAATATTTCACGTCGGTTTGAAGTCACATTCGTATTCCATAATCTTATAGCCTGATTTTCATAGGAACAGCCTATTTTCAAAGTGCAGTGATTCTGATCATCAAAATAACGATAAAAAAAAAACATTTTTGTCGACTTGTTCATGATTTGAAAAAGCTATAGAGGATAAATTCAGTATTTATAGGTTCTATTTACTGAACTTGAATGAATCACTGAGTTCAAAAAAAGGGACATGCTTCATCCTTCAGTCTCCCGCGTTTGCTGCAGCTGCTTCTATCAAATAAACGCCCCACGTCCATCAGTTTGACTGAACACGTTACGATGAATGACGTGTAAATGTTGCGCGCGTTTGGTGGATTTGCGCGATCGATCGATCGCGCTGCGCGTTTGGTGGATGTTGTAGGTATTAGGCCGTAATTTCGGGTAAGTTGGACTATATTCGGGTTTANTAGGTTAGGGGAGGCAAGGACTGTTTTTTTTTTGTTTTCCATTTAAAAATTTGAACGATCCACCAAACGCGCAGCGCGATCGATCGATCGCGCAAATCCACCAAACGCGCACAACATAAACACGGCTTAAGAAGAAAATGGATAACCTTGAGCCGTCTGCGCTTGAGAACTCCATTTTAGGGACCAGGAGTATTTCCGGTAGTCTTAAGGACAGCCTATAAATCAATCCAACAGTTCTTAGGGCTAGTTCAACGTAACGCGTCCCTCAACGAAACGCGTTGGCTCTCGGAAATGAACACGAGCTGTGAGTCAACGTCTGCTGTCGCTGTCCACATTTATTTGTTTATTGATCATATATTTATCCACGGGCGGGAGGTGTTCTTAGATTATTCTATTACAGCATACACTAAAATTTTCATATACATTCATTTCCTAATAATATTACAGCTATGAATTTACAACCTAATCAACAAGGCTCAGTGCCATCACAGACCAAATTAGCTAACTGAACTGGCACCCCAATAGTACCAGCAAACGATTATCCTCACAGAAGGAGCAATATAATAATTACGTTTGCTGCTAATATTACAGCTTATTACATAGAAATAGGGTAAATGCAAAATGCAGTTGTTTCTTCCCGGTGAGACATCTGCATGGCTCAACACTATTTCACCTGATTGACTAAATACAATAACATACAATATTATCCAAATAGGTATGACAGCACCATACAGCACGACCTACAGTACAAACATGTATATTCTAAATCATGTATTTATGTCTCATATTATAGGACGCTTTTCATCAAGTAAATTATCATTTGATAATGAATCATTTGCAACGTAGAACCGACCTTCATTCTAAAAAATGAATCACACCACGGGTTCACTTACGATCTCGTTTCTTTACATTTTCGCTTATGTTATGCGTCTTTTTGAAGTAATATCGTATCTCATAATCCTACAGAACGATTTTGAGAGGAAAAGTCTTTGTCTAGAATATTTATGGCATGCTAAAGCGATAAAAGGGAAATCTGCGGCGAGCGTTCAGCTGGGGTTTCAAATCCAAGATGGCGTTCCAAGATGGCGTCTGCGTTCGTAGTAAAACATTTTCAGCTCAACTAGTTTTCATGTTTTGAACGGGAATACAGTGATGATGATCGCTAAAATGACGACAAAAATATATATTTTTGTCGACTTATTCCTGATTTGAAAACGCTATGGAGGATAAATTTAGTAATTAACGATTTTGTAACTGAACTTGGATGACGCGGGTCGTTAAAAATTGGACCTGCTTCATCCTTCCGTCTCCTGCATTCGCTGCAGCGGCTTCCATCAAATAACCGCGCCGCGTCCATCAGTTTGACTGAACACGTTACATTGAGGAAAGTGTGAACTGGCCCTAAGCCAGCACACCTGCCTGAAGCTTCAAACAAGTCAAGCCTCAAAGACTTAATTTTGCTGCCCAATCGAACGGGTCCAAAGATAAGCTAAGCTAATTCACCTTAACTAGTCCAGGAATTTCAGTCTAGAGCGTTATATGCCCTACTTTTAAATCGAGTTCTAGGCGTTAAACCCAAATCTATTACCACTGAAAAATCTCAAGCGTAAAGGAACGTTCGATTGGGAGCCGAAATGGTGCCTTTGAGGCTTAACCTGTCCGACATTTTAGACAGGTGCGTTGGCTTCGACCAACTGAATTAAGTTTCAGACACTGATCCTGAAGCTGTTATTACCCTTGAAACTTCCAGAGACGCAATCTTGCTTTCTAAAAGGCGGCTTCCAGCCAGCACAGGGTAATCGCGTTGCTTCTAACATTTGCAACGCCATGTGCCGTTATATAATATTGGTTTCGTCAGATCGTCTGAAGAATGCAACGCAGCTGAAGATTCCGGCACGTTAATGCTAATCAGGTAGTAATAACAGTACTACACTCCAAGTAAGAAAGTACAATGGTTGCATCCTTCGTAGCAGAATCAACAGCATAATTAAGAAGGAAAACGGAATGAAGGTCAATGGAAAATTGTTGTCTTCATTTTGACGGCTAGGCACCGTAGCTGCATTACGTGCTCAGTTTTCGATTAAATACAATGCTCCATGCATATAAATAAGAAAAAAAATCAGTGAAGATTTCGTCACTCGCAGAACATAAATATGATGCAAAATTACTGAAAAATGTTAGACTAGAACGTCAATGCTGGAATAATAATAAAATATTTATTGGATACTAGCACATCTTTTTTTATTTTTTATTTTTAGCATTGTACGAAACGAAAAGATACAAAAACATTCAGGTCACTCCGGTGATGAGATACTATAGGTACGATATTGACAGTCTATCTTGGTTCGACAATGGCTACTGGCCTTCAGAGATTTACTATTTTTTTAATAAATTAAGCTAATGCAACATAAAAAATGAAAATGACCCCAAATTGGTGGTAATTAACATCTATGCTCTGACTATTTTATGAAGGCAGTTTGGGAGTGGTTAAATTCCTCTACAGCGTCGCCAATTTTATGGGCATATCTGAGGTTTTGTATGATCCATAACTTAGCCCCGCCCACCATGCAACTGAATATAGAAAGATCTCAGAAGTGCCCATAGAATTGGCAACGTTGTAGAGGAATTCAGTCGCACCCAAACTGCCTTGATAAAATGGTCAGAATATAGATAAATGCACAAAGGATTGAATTGGAACTTATTGCATAAGATGCCCCCTGAAGGGTAGACGATGGGCCATGAGCCACAATGTTAGATTAGTTTAGATTCGCCCACCCTATTTCACGGGGCAGCGCTCCTAGGGGAACCCTAGCTGTAGATTAAATTTACTTTAGCCATTAGCTAGGCCTTCGGAACGTCTGTCGTTCGTGCCTACTTTGCTTCGTTCCGATTTCACACTCCTTCTGGTCTAACTTTCGTCTGTTCTTCCATTTCTTTCTCGAATTGCTGTTCCCATGCTCGTTGATTCTGTGCGGAAACACCTTCGTGCATGGGTTCAACGTATCAGTCGACATACTATATGTCCCTTCCTTTACCTCTCTTAAAACAACTTAGTACTGTTTTAGAGAGGCTTAAATTATCTTATATATCTACCTATTATATTAAGATGCGGGAGTATCACACCCGAAGGTATTAGTGCCCAAAAGGCCGGGAACTGCGCTTTGAAAGTTCAATGAAGTTCATTATTACTTCAGTTTCCACATTTTATGCTACAGGTGATAGTAAGAAAAATTTCTAAGCGATTCTAAAAGATATTAATTCCATTTTAATTGCATGAGTATAGCTATAAACAACACTGAAGCAATTTTCAAGAACGCTATGAAAACAGAAGCGGAAGTCGAGCCTATGCATTCGAACTTTTGGGAAAAAAAACCGTTTCAGTCCCATTTGATCTCCTACATGTCTACCATTCGTATTGCCGAAATTAAGTGTTTGAAATAAAATGCCGCTCTTTTATTTATTGTATCATCAACTTTTACCAATCCAATTCGTTATACCCGAGTACTATATAGTGAAAGGAACTTTCTGCGAGTGCTTCGAATATTTTATGACGAAGAAGCAGGTCAGAATAGCTGCGTCCCTCAGTATCACGATTATGAGCATTGTATGCACTGTTATAAATATAAACTTGTTTATCGTACTCTGATATGCAAACTTGGTATTGGAGTGGACTAGAGCCGTTCCATACGAGATATTTGAGGAGCGTGTGAAGTAAAATCCGTGCGTTCCTATTCCTTGTTGCCTGTACGTCATCAACGTATTCAGTGACGCCATGTACTGTATTCCAAAGTCCAAAGTTTTCAGGAGACGAAGTCTTGTTTTGTTTCACTTTCATAAACAAGGACACTAAGACTGAAATAACAAAGTGATGAATTCTTTATGTAAGCTGATTGTGTAGGAATTGCTACCTATTTTCCATACATAATAATGATGATGATCAAGCTTTATTAAACACTCATGGAAACATTATAAGAAACTCATTGATATGTTACATGGTATACATATTAAGAATATCGCGTCAGCATATGCCAGAACGGAAACCACCGTCTTCTATTTCCCGTCCGCAGTACAGAGCGTCCAAATGTTTTGTATGTCTCTGACAAACAAAAGTGTGTAGTTTTCATCGTGCTAATTCATGCTAAATTTAAAGAGATATGTTAAATTCCATGAGTGCCATTTTAATAAAGGCTAGATAACACGACTGATAATATTCTATCATACATTTCGTAAATTCACCGTTGTATATGCATGGCATTGTGTACAACTGTAAATAGACTATACAGTATATAGTCCGAGCCCGCCTACAGTAAATTGAGTCGCTTTGCTGAAACGACTGGCCGCTATCAAAGAGTTTTAATAGAAAAACTCCTCGACTGCCACCACCCGGTCAATTTGCGTACAGAAAGAACTTGGGCTGCTGTGATGCTCTATTGACTGCGTCACATCTCGTCTAATCGGATTTCTGAAGCGCGCCTCGTTCAGTTAGCCTTCAGCTTGTGTGGCGTTTAATATAGTCATCCATTATGCAGGGTTAAGGTAATGGAGCAAGCAACTGGATGAAATCAAGACGAACGTTTCGAGCTAAAAATCATTAAATCGTCTCAGTAGTTTGAGAGAAATTGTTGGGAAACGATACTGTATGTGTGTATTGAAAACAGGCAGATTTGCACATAGCACAAACCAGAAAGAAAACGAGTGAAAGAATAAAAAAAATAATAATATGTTTACAATTTTACAAGTTCCACTCGTACATTGATAAAAATTAATGCAGTTTCTCAGTACAGACAAGTCAGTCATTAAACACTCCTGGGGCTAAGCCCCCTCTCAATCCTAGTGACGGTACTGCCGGGCAAAGTAATGGGGATATGTTGGGGGGCAAATAGGCCTATACATATGGTGCTCTACGCTATCGGTAGAGAATATTAAGTGTTTTAAGATGATAATTTTCATATTTATTCATAAGTAAATATGATAGGTTAGATAGGTTTATTACACACAGATACATTGATACAATACAAACATCGTTTTGTACATGAGTAAGAAATAATTACAGTGATGCATCTGAATAGCCACTAGAAAGTAAGCATAACTTTTCGGGCAAACATAAAAACAAAAGCTAATACAATTGCAAGACATATTCTTTAAAACGTTTTTTGAATAGGTACATTATCAAAAATTGTATCTAATAAATACAAAGGAAGTTACTTGAGAAGCGATGCAATTTGAAAAAACTGTTGAGCGTTTCTCAACGTCAAGATGCATATTAGGGAGATTGACTACAGAACGTTTCATTTTGTAATTTTGTTGGGGAATAAGTTGACTGCAATGCTTTTGAAATGCTTCGGGATGATTATTAAACACGAATCGAAAAAATTTAAATAAAGTATAGTTATAAACATCCTGACATTGCAACATTTTCAGAGTAGAGTACATATCACTGCAATTCAGCAGAGGACTATTGTTAGCGTTACGTTTAACGCGAAGTTTTCGCCTACGTATATTGTTCAATATTACCTCAAGTTTATGAATGTGACAACGTGGGGCTCCACCCCAAACGATGATCTCCTGGACCAACACTGAGTGAGCTAATGAGTAATGAACCATTTCTAGTGATTCGCGATCAACATAATTGGATATCTGCATAGATTATACCAAGAACTTTGCTCAAATATAAGGAATGTGAGGCATAGATATTTTACCGTTATTTTTATCAGATTAGAAAGTAAGTTCCCATCGTTCTTTTTTTTAAACATTTTTCACATTAAACCGCAAGAACTAAGCTTCCAACCTAATAAACCTTAGAAGGGTTATATAATTTTGGGGGGTTAAGGTATTGTGCGGCCAGCTAGAAAAATCGAAACGAATATTTTAAATAAAAATCATAAAAATGATTCCAGTAAACTACTAACTACTATATAGCTTTTGGTGGCGGAACTCTTTATCCTACTAACATAATGGTAATAGCTCATAGAGGGCCGGGGTGTAAGTTCCAGTGTCTCTTTGGGAAATGGGCCTATTGGTTCGTCTACTGCCGCCTATCAGATCTAATCTAATTTTTAGCTTAATTTTTGAATTATAGATTATTTATAAAAATATATATAAAATATCTATTTATATATAAAAATACATGTGAAACAGCAATATTCTATGGCTGGCCTAGGAAGCAAAGAGCGTATCCGTAGGACTCGCGAGAACCTAGCATCGAAAAGTGACGTCATCAATGACGTCGATATCGACGAACGCTACGGCTGAGCAGCCTATGAATATCCTCAGTAGTTTCGAGAGAAAAATTGTCCAAAATCGCGAATTTTATCCATTAAGCAAATAAATAAATGAAGAGAACATATACTAATTGAACCATACACAATTAAAAGTACGGTAGAAAATTGCAGAGGCGGCTGGTGGAAACTTTCACAGCACTAGCGGCAAGATCGATCTGGGCTGATACGGCGCTCTGATTTAACTTCCTCTTTGAAGTGAAGCCTTACTTAAACTTAGCATGCAGCTCACAGTGCTCTTCACAAAACACATCTAAACATATCACCGTATTTTTTTTACTTAATTCACTCAATCTCCCGCTCCTGAGTGGCCAGCTACTTGAGCTGCACCGATACACTTTAAAATGATTGTCGTCTTGTCCAGAAAGCTTGAGCACTAACTGTTCCTATGGTTTATCTCGCGTCAAATATATAACAATACTTATATTTTTGGTTAGGATTAAGAGCCCTATCTACGAGGGCCTGAGGTCCGATCCTCAAGTATTTCGACTCGACGTTGTGACTTCATTTAGCTACATGCGGTCACGGCTAAGTCTTATATTAGCCCCATTGAGTCCTCCCGTTACACTCATTGCTTCCTAGGCTGGCCAGTTGACCGCCACTTTCATGAATCATTAGATGCAAAAAATCAGGACTGGATCCGCCCTTGGCCGTCTGTGGTGAACTCATTTAATATGTTGAGCTAGCAGTAATAGTTGTATGGGACTGCAAACCTTCACAATATGAGAAGCTTAATGCCATAATAGTAACTAGAGCACTCTCAGAGCCCCGGCCTCCACTAAGCAAGGCAAAGAAGAATTCAAATTGGTTCTGAAACTATTATTTTCTTCGTTAATCATCTGTTCTTTTTGACAGTAATAATAGCTTGTGTAATTTTGTTGGAGGCCCGTTCATAACTTTTCGTGTTATGTTGTTAACCAACATTCTTGCAAACATTAGACAAACACACCAAAGGCCGACCGATCATCACCAAACTTTAATAATTCATGTGCATCAACATTACTAACAATGTCTGTAAATTTCAAATACTGTAGATCTGCGCACAGCTTTTTGAGAATAAAATCAAACACGGAGACAAACAAATTGTCACGAAAATTTATTCATTTACTATTCGTAATATACCTAACAATTTTTAACAATTTCCAAAATATGCATATATATTTATATATAAACCCAATTATCTTAAAAACTAAGACCCAAATGGAAAACGTTGTAGGAACAAAATGTGTTTCTCTTTCAAAAAATGCATATTCTGAGCAAAGTTCAGAAAAACCAATCCACAATTGATAATTTTGTGCCCCCCCCCCATGCCCCCCTCAAAAATGTACCAGTTGTGAAAGTTCTACTCGACTTTTTTTAATGTCCTCATCATATGGAATAGGAAAATACATGGTAGAGCCGTGAAAGAGAAATGTACACCCGCCCCCTAGAGCCTGGACTAAAATGAAAGTTCATTACATTAGCCATGGTATCAGTGTTTATGAGAATGAAGCAAAATAAGAGTCAGTTTCCAGTTAATTTTACGTAGCCATTGACCACGCAATACGAGACTGCATGTCCACTCCTCGCTAGGGCATGGGGCTGGTGTAGCAAATTGACAAAACCTCGATCAATCTTTTCCTTTCAATGCAGTGACCTCAGAAAAAAAAACTATTCTTGGAGACGCAAGCAATGCATCTGTTGCAGAGAAGCACACAAACATAAGCACCAGCAATGATAAATTGCAAAATTAATTTTAATCATCTTTAAGTCATATTGGTATCCTCGTCGTCCACACTTGATATCTAACTACAAGTTTGTGTTTTCTTGCTAAGAAGTACATTTCTTACTTTAGTGAAAACAATTACGTTTTGTTCGAGGTCGCAGTGTCGACAGGTAATTAAGGATGTTATCGAAGTTTAATTAATTTGCCATTAGTCTAACTTGCAAATTAAAACGGGCCGTCAAGTCCCGTGAGGTCTATGATAAAGTATATGGTATCACTGAATGCATAGACGATGTACAGGCAATGGAGAATGGGAAAGTGCACACTTTTTTTTTTTGCTTCTCAAGTATCCTGTATGGAACGACTCAAGTCCACCTCTACACTATGTTTCCATAGCGCACTCAAAGTTTGTTTATGTGTAGTCTATACCCACCCGAGCATAAAATTAATCGACTCTACGGGTTTTACAATCGCTAAGAATTTTTCACTACTATCATCGGTGGTATAAAATGTGGATGCTGACGTAATGATGAACTTCACTGAAGTTTCTAATTGAAGTTTGGAAGGTTTTTGCATCTTTATGAAACTACCTAAATGCTGGTGCCACCAGTCTGTCATTCTCTTCATTTTTTCATGTTATTTCAGCTTAGTATTTAGAAAATGGTATTTCTTTTCAATTTTATGCAATTTAGCAATTGAGACCAGCACACACTGTCGGGCCAAGTTTGACTGTCGACTAGGTCTGACCAAAATATTTTGCATTTTTTCCGTTTCGTAAAATGTTGAACTAAAAAAACGAATAATATTTTATTATCCTATAAAGTTTGATTATTATTAGAGAAGTGACCAATGCGCATATCTGAAAGTTGCTGCCGTGAACTTACAGTTGTAGGCCAACATTTTTCAATATTCTTATGTGCTGCTAATGTCGAAAATTTCTGTGAAATTTTTTATCGGTAAACGATCAAAACTTTGTGCTTTAGATGAAACTTGCGTATAATATAATTACGGCGCCTGGCCATCTAAAATTATGGCAAAAATGTTACTCATTACTTTACTCTACATCGAAATTATATTTTGTTTTGGCTTACGATGTACATATTTTGTAGCAAATCAGCGGAGCGTAGAGAAACCAATTTTTTCCGGTATAGTAGACGTAGTAATTATTTATTCCAACTTCTTGGACGCGAAAATTTTGTGATGCTGAAGCTATCTCATTGTGTATTCTGGATACGCAGCGGAAATTAAATTCAGTGATGTTTCAGCGCTTACTAGTAAAGTTTTCTTCTTTTTTTTTTTTTTTTTTTGCATATTATGTAAGGGAGGGAAGGAGTGTGCTAATGACGAATTGAAGTGTACTGCTCAGTAGAAAGCACGTATCTCTTACGCTAATTTGAGTTGGCCGTCGTAGCGTTTCTCTCTCTATGTATTTTAGTAAGGAAAGTACATTCAATGAAGTAAACTAATCACAAATTTCTCGTGATGAAAAAGAAGCAAGTCAAAGACGAGAAAATTTTGCACCGGCCTACATTAAGCAAATTTATGTATCTATCGTTGCGTGAATTTTTTCACGCACGGATCCACTAGTCTCGTATACTATAGGATATATCGTGGTACTGAAAACGGTATCTTTTATGATAGGTAATAGTTATATGAACTACCTCAAGCCATAATAACAATGATTTACAGTATGCAAAACAGCATATGCAAAACAAAAAATAAATTTATTGCATTATTCTCAATTTCCTTGCTGATGAGAATTAACCAACACAAGTTAGTCAGCATACAATGTTTATATATGTAGTATCATAGATGACGTCAGCGGAGATGTTGATGCCGTGTGGCATCTAAGAATGGGAACGCAAATATATGTTCGTGTATTTTTCGTTTCGTACAAACGCCTAAAATAAATACAGAAAACTGATGTGGTGCCTAGTACCGTTTTGATTAGTATGAACACAATGATGAAACCACAGAAGAACAATACACTATACTGAGAACCAAGTGCAGCCAGCAAGCTCAGAAATTACAATAGTTTTTACAGCATTTTCATGTTCCGCGAGCTGTGAAAAGTTAATCGCATGTTCAATTGTCTACATAGATCAGCAAAATTCTATTTTTATGAAACTATAATATTACAACAATGCCCGTCTGTTAAAAATGCCGGTAAAGATTTGGCGCAGACTTTTCGTCTGTGTTGCTGCTTGGTCTGTCGATTCTGTGACAAAGGATGCTTTTAATGGACCTTCCATCTCCTGCTACTGAAGAATCAAGATATGTACGAGCCGTCGTCCCATCTAAAGATAACTGAAATGTGTGCACTATACTCCGTAGATTTTTATTAGCTGTTACTGATGTTAATAATTGTGAACGCTTGCAGAGTAGCTTGTTTTATAGATATTTACATAAGATTTATGCTAGCCGTAGATTATAAAGTTTGGCTTAGTTTTTGACTGGGGCTGTGTCGTAATTCGCGATACTATAAAGAAATAGGCCTTGGTGACAGAGCTTGTTTAAGCCAAATTTATGGGTCTGTGATTTTTTTTTTTTGTGTTTGGAATATTTTCTTACAGTCTTTGGGAGTCTATGGGGTAAACTGAGGGCATTTGTGGAAGTTATTTTTTTTTTACTATGGCAGTTTTGGGCTTCAGTTTTATATAAGTCCTGTGTAAATAAAATAAAACGTGTGCTTTACGTCTGAGCAAAGTGTTATCCAAGTGACCTAAAACTAAATTAAACGTGTCTACTATATGGGTAAGCAACACATTACCATCACTCTTATAATCATCTAAGTAATACAGTCTGTATTACATGCAGTTGCAGATATGAGTTATGTAAAAATTTCATAAAATGGATCACTTGTAACATGTCACATGCTTGATCATTAATGAATTTTATTATGGACTGTACTATCCTAAGGAATTGTCTTCACATCTAGTAACAGTATTTCAAGTGCAACTAAAAATCAAAGGCGATTCTGGTTATATGCGCAGAAAAAAAAACTGATGCTTTCGCAACTAATTGACTGCCAGAATCAAATATGTCTAATGTTTTTAGAAGAGAAAAAGTGGGAAGACGTCGGTCAAATTTCCAGCTACAGGCGACACTCGCCCAGCTGCAGTCCTGAAACTTCTTGCTTCGATGTTTTGCAACTGCTGGCTGACCTCTCAGTATAGTCCTGGCTGCGGTGGGGGATGTCGCCCACCGAGGAGCTCCCTCGTGTCTGTGGCCTCACGGTCAGTATCGTATCTATTTACTATAGGAATTCGTGCCGCGTACAAGCAAACGAGTTACTCACTCGGCATTGGTTGTGCCAAATTCCATATGTGCCTTGAAAAATTTTGCTCTAGAATTCTCATGTTATCCATGGCAATCATACCGAGCTACAACTTGTGCATATTATTTCCCGTGACTTAACTGGCATACACCATGGTAAACTGTCAGACAACCATTTTATACACGCCCAGTCAACGGGTAGTACAACGATTTTTAACTTCAGCAGTGCTGTCGAGAAAGGCTCTAGAAAAGAGCGATAATTTGATGTCGAAAAATTATAGCAGAATTTCTTACAGCTCGCTATCGCGAACCAAAAGCGAAGATGTATAGGTGGCAGCATAATGTGTGTCCGCGCTCTTATGACTGTGTCTGTTCGAGGCTGAGTGCGTGTCAAAGTATTGTCGCGTAATGTTGTGATATGGTACTACTTACTGTATATTTCTGCGAGGACTCGTATAGTCTATTTTGCGAAATGATTTGCTGGAAATTAGTGACATATTTTTTCTGTACAGATGGCCCGGTGGCATTAGCATTTATAATTAAAACGTTAACTCTCAAATCATCAAAGCAAAGGCTGCTAGATAATGAATGATTAATTATAAAGCTCTGGGTGGACCTACTGAGCCATAAATACAACCTGAATATAACTTCAGCAGATAAGTGCCCTTACATACATTTCCATTTGTTTAGAACTGTGGTTCTTAACCTGGGTTCGATCGAGCCCCAGGGGTTCTTTGGGTCACTTTATGGGGTTCGGTGATTTGGTTCACCCCACTCGTATGATTTGTGACGTCACACTATGCTTGCTGGTTTTGTTCTCTAAACACCGTGTTTTCTGTGCAAATGATGCTTGGTACAGCTTGCGCACTAATACAGCACATGATGATACACATATGCTTTGAATCTGAATCTGAAAAAAAACAAAAGCGCCTTTTATTTTTCTTCTTATGAAGGGTTCGATGAATGCATGTATGGAACTTGAGGGGTTCGGTACCTCCAAATAGGTTAAGAACCACTGGTTTAGAACCATGTAGAAGGTGCTGTAGCAAATGGCAGTTTATTCTACGTTTTGTGCAAAATTTCAGCAGCATGAAAAAGACTGAGCCTTAAATACTATTTTGTTCACTGTTAGTTAATTAAACGCTGCCTGAAAGTTCACTGTTATTTAATTGTGAGCTGCCTTGAAGCACACTGTTAGTCTGTTAATTTATTAAAATGTTACTTTTAAGTGCTCTGTTGGTTACTTAAAAGCTACCATTAAATTCACTGTTGGTTAATTGAAAGTTCCCTAATTCTTTGGCCCGGCACAATAGAAACATCGATAGCCAATGCTGGGCACACGACCGACAATGCTGGGCACACGACCGACAATGCTGGGCACACGACCTACAATGCTGGGCACACGACCGACAATGCTGGGCACACGACCTACAATGCTGGTCAGCTATTCCGCAGTTGAAGATGGTGTTCCGCGATTGCAATTCCTCGTCCGCGGCATTATTTAATAGTTTTGAAATAGATTCCACGATCGATAATCGCTAGTGAATTTTCTCTTCAAAGAAATAAAGAATGAAACCCCATTTTCATGAGCTGCCTGCTTAATCTCGGCTCCTGAGCGCATTAACCCTCAACCTGCGAAGTAATAACTGAACACCAGAGGCGAAGTATTATTGGAATAGATAATAGAGAGAAACACATCATTAATTGTTATCTGTGTAACCTAAGCTCATATATTTGCCATTACGGTAAAAGAAGTCTCGTACTACTCATTATTTCAAGCCATTTAACATTTCATAATGTCAACCGTCACACCGATATCGAGATGTAACCTTACGGACAGCGAAAGTCTGCCAACCAACATAGGATAAAAGTGGTGACAGACTACTATTTGGCCTACCTGCAGCCGAAAATATGAGATTTTTCAGTTCCAACAGTGGTCATGCAGTAGATTAAGCTGTTAGCGCCACGCTGCTACGGAAATTGGTTTCTCGCGGAGAAGGCGGCAACACGAAAAAAAAATGGTTTTTCATTCAAAAATTTTGATAGTGGAATTTTTGCAAAGGAAACGCGGAATTATTTCCAATCAGTGTAGAATTCCGCCATCGAGTTTGGTGGTCCGCGATTAGGGAATCGAGGACTAAAATCCAAAAACCTCATCACTGTTGCCAGCACTTGGTGCCGTGCTATGGACCAACGCCGTGAGCACTTGGTGCCGTGCTATGGACCAATGCCGTGAGCACATTAACGTTGTTTCATCCGGGAAAACTTTAGGATTTTTCGAAAAATCCAATGTTATCACTGTAAAAAGTGACCAAGGGTGTTCAAAGGATAAAAAAAAAATTACATAAGCCTTTCCTCACCACTTACAACCCTCGGATCTAATCAGCAGTTCCTGCAAACGGTTTTCAAGTTAACTTCTTTCTCTTCAACTTTATGGTAGCGGTACCAGGCTTTCTTCCGCACAGTTTTTAGGCCAATTTCCACTGCTTGCGACTCGGAGGACGATAGCAAGAATTCTTGAAGGCAGAGCAATTGCCTGAGCAGCTCCAGAGAGGGAGACTGTCAGCAGTGGCAGGACGCCCTCATTGTACCCAGCGCCTCTTCATCAAGCGCTGCCGTACGCAACACAATGGTGCTGGTGCATAATGGTGCGGAAGAAGTGTTGCGGCCGCTGCCACAAGCAGACACACAAACAGACACACACACTCAAGACTTTGCTGGCTTTTGCCACCTCGGTTTTTAAATCCTTGGTTCAGATTTATCAAGGTGGATCTCTCACGGTTACCACTTGTAAGTTCATTTACGAAGCTCAGACACAGCGTAGTGTGTGAGAGAGCCTAATAAGCATGCAACGAGCTCTCTCATTGGCTGAGCGCACAGGGGCTTGTGCTTATTGTTTTACAGTTACAGTCCTTCTCTCTAAAGGCAAAGATAAAAATTATAAGCTACAAGATAATGCTGCAACGTTAGTAAATTTGGGTCCAGGTTCATGCTTATGGTGTTTTGTTCCCCGTACGTTGTACGAAGCGTCTGAATATTTAGTTACTTCTTAGCGAACAGCAGAAAATTCTGCAGCTTGTTGAAAATTCACTGCTATATTGAAAGTGCAAGTTTAAATAGCAAGTGGCCTTGCTAAGACTCGGGTATAGTGAGTTAAACTGAACCAAGCCTATCCTAGTTTATCCTAACCTATTCTTAACTAACCAGCCTCTTCTAACTTGACTTAGGGTAGCATGTACAGTACGTACTCACAGGTAGATTACTCGCAAACTTTACATGACCTCGAAGAGAAGTCCGAAAGTCTACCAGTGACACCTACGGAGTCGGCTGACTTGAAGATGGCCACTTTAGAACACCTCCTAGCAAACGCACGATTTGGTCTGCGGAGACACAGCATAACGTTCGAACATTTTGTGCTATACACAGGGAACAAAATAGCTACAGCGTGAACGCATCTCAACTAGTGACTTCTCTCTTTGTCAATTTTTCAATAAATGCTAAGGGGTGGCGAGGAATAACAGTTACCGTTGTTCATTTAGTATCAAGTGCCATATCTATCTGTCCATTCTATTCCGCTTGAAATCTTTGTAAATATCTTAAATATGAACAGATTATCCGTGTCCTTGATGCATTCGATACACACGGATGTATTGATAACAATTGTGAATGAATGGAATATGTCTTACACATTTTGCCTCCTACCATTATCATATTCTTACTGATGATGTTTCTACTTAGTTCTGTTCATGTTCGTCTTTATCGACATACTGTGCTCATGTGCGTTAATCCAATGTTGGATCACTTTCGTGCATGGGTTCTACACTTCTCTCGACATTGGCTTACCTTATCTCCTTCCTGTTCTCCTTTAAAGCTCCCATGGTGTTGTACAAGGAGGCTTAAACCAATTCACATTAAAGTAACGTAGGGGAAATAAAACTCAATCAAGCCTGTGCAACTTATTTTTCATAGTAGAATCTTGGTCCCAAGTAGGAACAATGAAGTGTCGTCTCTTGGACTATTGATTATTATAGGTACAAAAAGGGGGCACACGATAGTCATAAGAATGAGTTTGCGAGTCTTGGCTACTGAATCGTCGTCAGATAACCGCCGAAATCACAAATTTGCACAGAATTTTAGGGATTGAGCAAGCTAAACAGCACAGAATTTTGGAAACACCCCTCCAGTACCGTCCGTATAGGTCATTCTTGAATTGACTCTCGTATGTACGTGAAAACAAGCTATTTCTACCTCATAGACTTCATAGTAAATGGTAATTGTGAAGTGAATGCGGATCATGATATTTGCATGTCTTGCTGCTGTTGAACCAGTTACCAAGACAACGACGGTTCTCTGAACAGAGCTCATGGTCATTTGACCAGCGAAAAGTATTAGTCTCGCGTGTGAACAGGGCAATAAAATTGTATGCATAACATTCGCCACATTTACTTGAGTTTCTCAGCGTTTGACTACCGTGTGAACCAGTCTTTGCCCAGGATACCTTGAATGCTTCGTACGAGGTCCACGTGGTGTTATGTACGCCACCCCAACTTCATAAATCGATAGCGCTAAGTCTGAGGCAAACCTACTGTAAACATCACAGTGGGCCATCATATGAAACTGAAATTCTTTTATTTAGTTCTATGGTAGCATCTACACTGAGAGAAAATTTGATGCACTTAAGTGCATCAAAATTACATGCAATTTTGTCCCAAAACCAAAACACGCAAGTGCATCAGAAAGAAAAAGTGCATCGTGATGATGCATATAGGGCCCAATGATGCACTTGGTCACGTTGATGCACTTATGTGTTTCGGTTTTGGACAAAGCCGATGATGCACCAAGATGCATGAAAAACAGGTAAAATTGATGCACCTGAGAATACAAAATTTTGAATTATAATAGCGATCTGCGTGTTAGTAAGTAACCGCGTCTCGTTTCGCACGTGTAACAAAACTACAAAGCTTTTGTTTACTTTGTTTTTGCGGAAATATGTTTTTCTGACTGAAATACAGTATGTTTTTCTGTCTGTGGCAATGACTCACCAAACTACGACATGAAACACCTACGTACATCGAAATTTTTCTTAGTGTATAGAACAGCTGCACTTCACAACGCTTGTGTCTCTTGGATGTTCGTCACCGTTGCTTGTGATAGGTATTCCGAATTCGTGTGATATTATACGGTAAATGCAGCTTTACTCTACACATTGGTTAATATCTTAGTTTTCATTAGAGTTCCTGTAACTTACAGCATTGTTTTACTGTGCGGTACTTTTAATTATAGCCTTGCCCTACACCCTTCTCGATGTTCTAGTGTCGTAGTTGAGTCTCTGAAACCTTGAATGTACCGTAAAGTGAGACTTTACGACGCGTTAATTACAATCTCACCCGGCTCTTTCGCTAAGATTTTTGTGTTTCGATGCCGTTTGTGTAGCTTACGGAAATACAGTTTTAAGGCGTGTTCGATTGGGACATAAACTCAATGTGCTTAGCTTAAATCAAGCGGAAAGTATATTCAGTTCGTTGTATTCGCCGCTTTGACTTGAGTTTAAGGCCTTGGGCGTTCTGCTCCGGAGGTAGTTAGTTTGAGTTTCTTAAGCGTAATGCACTTGACTTTGCCCTAATCTTAACCACAATAGTGTCATCGAAACAAACTTTTTTTCTTCTGGTAAATTAATATTAAAACAAAAGCGAGAATATTGGCAATTTTAACCCCTAATGCAATAATTCTTTTTTTATTAGTTCGTTTTCTTTGGAAGCAATAGAAGAAAACTTATTTTATGGTTAACTTAAGCATATTTTGCTGAACTAAACCATGGATTCGTAAAATAATAGAAGCGTGCCAGCCACTGTGTTGCTCACTCAAGCGGTCCGGTGTTGTGTTGTTTGTGTAGGCTAGTACGTATATATTATCACTGTTGTGTCTGCCACATCATACATAAATAGACTAGCAAAGAATGAGCAGAGCCAGCTCCATACTTCTAACGTATCTTAGGGAGCGGTATCGTTGATGCTTCTGTATAACAAATCCATAAGTTTTACGTTCAGGGGTGCTTAACTTTAAATGATTGGAGCCAATGACTACTCTACTTGAGTAGTAGTAGACTACTTGAGTAGTCCTTGGTAGGAGCGTAAGCCAGAGTCTGCTTGCGACATCTTAGCTTATGTTAGTATTTTACAACTTAGCTCCTAAAGGCCGTTCGATTGGCGGACGTTTAAATTGGTCCGAAAACCCAAATCAAGTGTGCTTGAATATTTGAGAGCAGTGTTCCAATCGAACACGCCTTTAGTCTCCGATAACTGCAGCCTTACCCCGCTCATTCAATATTTTAGTCAAAGTACTTCAATGGCGTCCCTGTCGGCACGTTTGCCATATTAACGTTACCGAAGAAAGTCATCGTTTTCCAATGTCCCTCGGAGGTTGACATTGCCAAGGTCTGCTGACGTGCTCACTGATGGACCGCTGCCCGTAATCAGTAGATGGCGTGCGGGGCGTGGCCTTAACTTTCGTAAGCTGTAGTTTGTGTGCGCTCACCGCGTGCTTGTGTGTTTCTTTTTTACAGCCCTCGCAGTATCCGCGAAGCTGTCTTGTTTGCAGCTAGTCTGTGTAGCTGTCCTTCCGCACCTTTAAGTTGATCGTTAAATAAGTTTTCGTCTGTTGCATTCAAGGAAAACGAACCAATTAACAGTAGATAGACTCGTGTACAGAATGTTGCTCAGTCTTGCTTTGCATTTCCCTTGACATCAATGTGTGTTTTCATTTGCATGCCACATCCAGGCTACTGAGATGCGTCTTGATGAGCCGCGGGTTGGCAGGCCTCATCACAAGTTGGTTCTCGAGTTTTTTTCACCGAAAAGCGAGCCTTTTATAGTGTTAGAGCAACCTGAGCCCAGAGCATCTTTGAATCGCTCACTAAGCTCGAGATTATCCAGTCCTGTTGGCTGCAGCCTTTCTGAAACTCCAATTGTTGGATTTCGATTTAAATTGACAATTCAAGAGCCCATCCTCAAAGGCCTGGACAAGTTCAACGTAAACGGATTAGATCATTTCGATCCCACTGTACGACTCAAAGAAGCCAATTGCGATAGTCTGGCCAGGTCCTCGTACCACTGCAACTGGAAGCTCGGGCCATGACTCAGTGAAAGACAGTAGGTCAAAACGAGACACTTTGCTGGAACAGTGACGTCACAGTGACGTGAATGTGCTTCGCTAACGCTAATCTTACTGAAAGTTGAGTTTCCGTGTCGAAATAACGTCGCTGTTGCGTAGCTCGACGTCATAATGACGTCACCCGTCCATCGGAAGTGCAAAGATGAACAAAATATTAAGTTTAGTGAGGTTGTGCAACTAATCGCACTTAGAGTTCCAAAATTTGCTGTGATCCTGCTGACATTTAAGTACTTTTCCAAGTACGAAACCCGATATTTTATGAAAGAAAAGCCTACCTTAAGTGTTTACTATTCCCTGGCTTTTAAGATGCACGCCTCCACAAAGGAACAATTACAACGCGCCCCTTTGTGTCTAGTTCCTTTCGCTATCGATTTACTCTGTGCACTTTACTTGCTTACCTACTAACGACAAACTTGCGGTAAACATTCCAACTTTGTGCTTTGTTCTCCCTCCGTGTTCATTACTCGACCTCGAGGTGTAATACGTACTTTACGCTCACACTCACACTCCCACACACGTACATAAAGAGCATTATCATAAAGAGTATTAGTTGCAAACTATTCTTGACCCCAATACTTCACCTGCGAAAATCGCTGCAGGCATATTCAAAGCTAAGCCGTTAAATTTAAATACCCTGCGTTCATTTTTCAAGACTTAAATATTGACTCAGCTTTCTGAATTCATTAGACTAACCTCCTGAATACACTTTTCCTGGAAAGCTTACTCTCAGGGAATATTTCCCGATACTTAGGTTTTCTTCCTGTCACACCGCACCTGGGAGACAACATCTTAAGTTCGTTCTAGGACGGAACGTGACGTGCGGCAGGCTGTATAGTTGCTGGCAAAATTTGCTGCTGTCGACGAGGTCGCATAATGAAACTATAGAGCACTCTGAGAGCGCATACCTCCGCTAAGCAAGGCAACATAGGGAAAAATTCAAATTGGTTCTGAAACCATAATTTTCATTGTATCATCACCAAAATCTAATCATTGGTGGCTTTTGACAAAAATAACAGATTCTGTTTTTTTTAATCCGTTCATAACTTTTAGAGTTATGCTACTAACAAACATTCTGACAAACATTAGTCAAACTCACAAACAGGCTAACCGATCATCACCAAAATTTATTCATTTTTGTCTTTTAACATTACTAACAATCCTTGTAAATTCTATAAAGGTCCATCCAAAACTTTTGAGTTACTTTGCAAACAAGCATAAAACCAACGCAGAGACAAACGAATGAACCAACAGATCATTAGAAAATTTGGTCATTTGAGCTTCGTAATATACCAAACAACTCATGTAAATTTCATAAAAATTTGTCCGTAATTTTTCAAGTTATAGTACTAAGAAAAAATAGGCAGACAAACAAGCAAACAAACGGTTGAACAAATCTTGACCAAACGTTAATCATCTGTTACTGTTAACCTGCCTAACAATCTGTGTAAATTTCGAGATGATCCATCCATAACTTTTCGAGTAATCTTGGTGACAGACAGATAACGGAAAATTGTCCGGTTTCTTCCTACATCCGCATAGGAGTTCTCAGCAAATTTTATGCTGAACCATAGTTGCTTCCCTTGATATTGGCGGTACAGCAGACACAAGCTAAACGGCAAAATGAAACTTTTTTTGCACTTTTTCTGGTTTGTGAACCTGAACTTCTGCAAGCCGTTGCCTACGTATGGCAAAGTCAGTGCCGTGGCAGGGTGGTTCGTAACCAGACACTTATAGGCATTTATCCGATGTTATCCGATACCGCTCACTATTTACTCGTAGGCAGCCGATAAACGCCTATAAATTTCCAATTGGGTTAGAGCGCTGCTATCGCTGTCTCGAAGTCTGAGGTTCGCTTTCTAGCCAGAGAGGTGAAGCCTTGCGGTGCTCGGAAATCCACCGTCAGAGCAAATACTTATAGTCTACTGCTAGGGCACTGGCCCTGCAAATCACAAGAACTGTGGAGAGTGGAGGCTGGGGAGGTCACCGTTGTCATTTTCGAGTCTTCTATCGTTGATTATATAGTTTTGATAATTTTTTATTAACTTCAGAGGTGCACTCCTCTGGGCTGAAGCGGGTTTTTATCTGCAGCACGAACCAGTGAATGTGTATATCTTAGATAGGTATGTGCGGTGAGGCCGACTTTACCAATACCTTTATAGGCTAAACACTTACTTGATTACTTACTTACTTGATGATTCTTCAGACGAGGCCCAGGTGCTGTTATTAACGCCACCCATCTGTAGCAATAGTTCAGCGGTGCATATACCGCATGTACTGATATGCGTAGCTAGAATGTAGAGTGCGAAGGACTTCCTTAAGTCTAAAAGTAAGCAGAGTTCACAGTCCCAATTGTTAGCAAGGTGCCATATATGCTTATACCTTACACTTCATTTCGAATTTTGTTTCATTTCTTTCTGATTCCACTGCATCAATTTCTTTAACTCACATCTATCAATACACTACCTAACTAATGAAACTTTCAAGAAAGTATATGCTCCATATTAGAGAGCCTGCCTAAGGTGTCGTCGATTAGCTCAGCAAAGTCGAGTTAAAGTAAGCCCACACAGCTTAACTTGCTGGCAACTTTAACGCAGGAGCTTTGGTTCCGCCACTCTGAAGCGTGTTGCACGTGTTAACCGCAACTTGATTACGCTTGAGATAGCAAAAAAAAAAAAATTTTACCTAGTAGGATTGAGTTTTTGGAAGTCTTATGGGTAATCCGTTAAAGGTTAACGCATGGCACGCGGTTTAAAGTGCTGAGAGAAACGCTTCTCACAATTAAGAAGTTCAGAACAAGGCAAAACCTGAAGCCTTAGCTAAACGCGACTATACCGAACGAATCGATGACACCTTTAGATTAGTTTCTAATGGACGACCTAACCGGTGACACTCAATAAAACTTCTCGCCTCGATAGAGCACGACCGCTCCAGCGTTGTATAAGCTGGGCAATTAATCCGTTATAAAAAGCTGGAGTTCTTTACTGGCGTCGAGCTGTACTGATGAATTTCCTTGGGAAATATGATGAATTTCAATGGAAAATATGACGATATGTTGACCTTGCTGCCAGCAACTACACCTTGCATTGGACAGGAGCAGAAGCGCCCCATGCATTATGTTAGCAAAACCCTGGAAGATATTATTATTACCAGTACACTATGTTTCTTTAGCTGCGTATTTTTTACTGACTGGAAAAGTATTTACTGTGCTGTGATCATTGCATACAGACATTGTATATCCATGTAGTGTATATATATAAATATTACCCTACTTTCTTGGAAATAAACTAATCTGATTTAGCTGGTCAGAAACTTTAACCCTGAACGTTCAATTCGTTAACTTGGACAGAGATTCTCTCGCGCTAATCGCAGATCGATCAAAACTCAACCAAGAAAAGTGGCGATTGCACATTCAAAAATGGAAGTTTTGGGCAAGTTGAAGCTAAGAGAGTTTGATTTTCTCGATACAACTGTCTCACTCCTTGACACAGAGCTCGCAGTAATAAATACACAGACGCCACATTTGATTGGAAAGCGAAATAAGGCCATTGAGGCTTGACTTAAATTCAGACCTGTGCCGTGGCTTCGGCCCGCTTATTCAAGTTTCAGGCGTTGATCCTTAATTGATTATGACTGTGAGACTCCCAAGAATTCAACCTTGTTCTTTAAAATGGATTATTCAGTCGGCTCAATATAATCTAGTTGCCTCTGACGCCAGTAATAATAAGGTTATTCATAGTGGCGAAGCTAAATTTCCGGTCTGCATTAAGTTGAGTGGCCTTCGCTTCGATCTACTTTGATGAGACAAGCGAACGCGCTCTTACTTAGAGCTACAGAATTTGTTAGTGGTTATATCCTTAAATTTTGTGTTCCCTTTATTTGAACTTTATTTAAACAGTTATTGTATGTCGTCGTAATCTGTATCGCGATCGTCGTTACCGCTTGCCAAGATGTGATTGTGGGACAATGAGTAAGCGGTGGGTGACACTCACGGTTGAACTAACACAAAGTTATCCGGTCGCATACCTAAACAAACATAATTGTGACGGGTTGTGTCGTCACATATTTGTTTGTTTATGTTACGCGATTGGATAACCCAGGAAGCAAAGAGCGTAACGGGAGGACTCACGAGAAATTACCATCAAAAAGTGACGTCATCATCGACGAAACTATAGCTGAGCGGCCTATGAGTATTTTAACTAATTTAACCAGGAAAATCGTCTAAAAACGCAAAATTCATCTCTAGCGTATAAATAAATTAAGATAATATATACTAATTTAGCAATTATATATAGAAAATTGCAGTGCATGCTGGTGGAAACTTTCACAGCACTAGCGCCGAATTTGGTCCCTTTCGGAGACTTGATTTAGCTTCTTTTTCTCGATTGAAGCCTTAATTACACATCATATTCAGTTCACAGTACTCTTCACAGAACATATTTATTCTTTACCAACAAATATAAGCACCAATATAGCCAATTCTGTACTCGAAAGAAACCACAGTAACAGTGAGCCATTGCCCGAACTTTCTGTACTTGGCGACAACATTTTACGCTACTTTGCAGCTCAAGAAGCTGGCCAGTCATGAGCGGGAGATGGAATAAAATAAATCGAAGAAGTACGGTCCCAGTAGTACCTATTAAAGCCTGAGGTCCCACACTCAAATACTTCAACTCGTCGATGTGATGAAAATTTGCTACGTGCGGTCACGGCTAAGTTTTATTTTAGTTCTATTGAGTCCTCCCCTTGCATTCTTTGCTTCCTGGGATAACCTAACTTTACGTTGGTTCAGCCTTGGGTGACACTAGTAACCCAACACGCCTCAGGACTACTGCAGTTTTGTACACTGCAAGGGTGGGCGCTTGTCGATCGTTACCTGCGGCCCCTTCACATGAGTAAAGCAAGGAGAAGGTTAGCTGCCTTATAAGCATATTTTATTTCTTCTGGACGGACCGCAAGTGCCGATCTCAGGTAAACTACGTAAAACTGAATGTATAAAATATTTTCACCTTAGCGTTTAACGTATTATTTTATTTATAAAAATAACGCTATTTTGAAAACGGCAATGTCACTTTTCACGTTGAAGGGTTAAAGACACAAGTTGTTGTTGCTGCTGCAGAGTGAAGTGCAGCTGCTGCGGATCGTCAGCCCCGTACTGACGCTGACGAGTGCAGCGCTGACACTTTCAGCGCTGCTCGGCAACTCCTGGCTGCTGACGGAAGAGCGCTTTGCCAAGCTAGGGCCAGTCAACGGGTCCTGGACCAACCAGCATTTTGTGAAACGGACGGAATCGGGCCTCTTCCGGTTCTGTCAGACCAAACGTAAGTTCTGACCTGCCTAATAAAGAGTGAGTTCCGACCTACCTTAACACGTTCCCCGCGTACTGGGTCATATGTGTACCGACAAGAAGATTCTACTGGTGCGTGTTGGTACACATGTGGTACAAGATGGAATTTAGCATATAAATATATATATATATATATATATATATTACCTACTTATGTATGGAACCATATGTCTTACATCGTTTTTGTTGTATTTGTGAGAAGCTCACCTCCTTTTTTTTTGCTATGGCTAGCGCCAAACCTATTTTATTAAACTAAAGTTGCAAACATGAATTTTGACAAAGTTTTCCGCAACAAGGGAATGAAGGCCAAATCTGGATTCGCGGGGAGTTTGCGCCTACACCCCTTTTCTGCCAAACAAGTAGCTGTGCTTCGGTCGTACTCTTTCAACAGTTTGCTCGAAGTAATTTCGTTGTAAAATTGACTGAAATTTGAGCTCTCATTGCAATAGCATCTAAAGGAAACTTTCAATCGCGTGGAGTAGTGCGCAGAGTCTTTTTTCTTACCTTGGGTTCTTTCCTCTAATTTCTCAGCTGGTGGTGTGGTATTTCGCTGTCAGACCATCGACTACTCCAGTCAAGGACTCTACCGAACTGATCCTAATGATGCCACTCTTGCCATACCCTGTGAGTATCCCTGCCTCTGTTTGCTTTAATGCATACTAATTTTTAGTATTGTTCTATATTTTGCGCATTTTACGCATTCCTGTGTCGTTTATTGTAATTTTAAAACCAAGGTTAAAGCGAGGACAATCGATCTAAAAGACATGTCTATTTAAAAATGGACGTTTCGACCATATAGGCCATTATCAACAATCTGAAAAAAGAAAAGGCATGATAGTACCGACGTTACAAGTGATGGAATTTAAAATTGTTGCCTTTACTGGCATGGGCCTTAGCTTTTTTAATTACTTGTAATTACTTTGGAAGACGCACGCATAATTAAGAAAGAGGATAGGGAACGTAAAAGAAGAACGAGGCTTCTATAGTCTCAAGAACGAAGACGTACTATGAATGGAGAGATGAAGCGTCCATGTGGCTCAGTGACAAGAAATACTTGAAGCAGAAAAGTTACTGAAGAAAATAAGAGTTGCTAATAAGCGTGAGCGGGAAAATAGGGAAACGGTAAGTCAAAGAAAAGAGCAAACATATCAATTATAGGGTAAATTTTTTGACACACGAGCCCACTAGTTTTTAAATAAAGCAAGTCCGCCCCGCTGTCGAAAATAATGGCAAAGAACAATATGCATCGGCACCTCGCCAGCCTTCAAGCGTGTGGTCATAATTCTACTACTCGTATTACGAGTTGCACCACATCCACTGCATCGGCAGCTTGGAATTCCTATAATATTCATAACGATTCATGTTTCCAATACCACTGAGCAGCGCACTGTCATGTTTCCCGGGTAGCTCTAACTGCTTTCAATGCAGATTATTTCTACTTGCGTTTTTTCTTTTTTGAAATAATAGTATAATAAAAACACTATTAAATGACTCTTTCAGGCCCAGAGGCATTGCCGATTTATACAAAATCAGCTTCGCATCAAGTTTTTCCAGGTGTTATTTTATAGGACGTTGATTGATACAAACATATTACTGGTCATTATGCAGTCAAATAACAGTTAGGCAACCAAGAAATCGAGTACTTTAGCCTGACTGCAGGGGATACCGCCAAAACCCTCAGAGAATGAAAGTACGCGCTGCGTTTGCTAAGGCCCGGTGCACACTAACACAAAAGTTGCACCACCACGCAATTCCCCATCTAACTACGATGCCGCCAACAACGCTTCGACTACCACACTCCTATGCCACTAAAAAAATATATCCAGAATATGAGTCGTTTCCTGCAGTTTGTACGCTATAGCAAGCGGTAATAATAATATCAGGCTTTGAGTATACTTCCTAGCTACTTCTGAGTTAGTTTACAGTTGCAATGACGCACAGTTTTAGCATGGTGTTCATACGCCGTCAGTTGTAGACAGGAAGCAAACAGTGTAACGTTCTTTGCTTCCTGGTTGTAGTCACGGCAACGTGATCGCCAATGTGGCAAGTTGGGTGACATGGCAACTTTTGCGTTAATGTACTCCTGCCAAAAGAAAGAAACGGCAAAGACAGCTGAAAGATTATCGTTCGACGCCAATGAGGACCATTTGACCGTGTTTTAAGTAACGCAATTCCTACAAAGTGGATTTTTTATTAGAAGCTAAAATAATGCCACATTCTCCTGTTTCAAGTTTCACTGTTCTTGCAAAAAAATTAATTGGAACTTCCAATGACGATCATTTAGTTGAGTTCCAAAGAGAGCCGTTTCCACAGAAATTGAATTTCAATTCTCTGTCGATCAGCGGATTGACTCTACAAATTTCCTAAGCAAGTTCCAAGCCCTGGCTATGCTTATCCAATTTACAAACAAATTGACGCGTAATATCATACGAAAACTTTGGAAATCACCGAAGTTTCGGCATGAGCATAATATTAGTCGAGATATAGAAATGATATAAATTTTGGATCCATGATATAAATTTTGGATCCAGTTCCTTAGGCTCGTTGATATTACCGGACTAAAAATGTTTCGTTATCTTCTCGACACTGAATCTCACTCAAGACATAACTGCGTGATGTTGTGTCGTTAGCGGGTACAGTATATGTTATGGTTATTGGTCTATAAGGGTTATTTTGTAATGTAACTATCAGATGGTGCGGTGAGAGCATGGAGTGTCAGTAACTGGTATTTGTTTTTTATGAAAAAATGAACTGACTTTAAGCGAGTAGGATGGAAATGGTACGTAGAGAAAAAATATTTGATTTCAGGGTCTATTTAATATTTTTCATAAAATAAGCACATGTCGCTGTACGAGCAAACTGCTCTGGCAACAGCATCGCTTATATGTATAATAGTTATGACAGTTACACGAGGTCTTCCGTTGCTGATATGCGTGTTGGATACTATACGTGCTTAAGGTTAGGTGAGATTAGGGTAGGAATTGTAAGGTTAGAGTAGATTTGGTTTTGCTTACCGCATATGTTATCGGAAGGGCTCTGATAGCGATATGTGCTCCAGCTACAACATCCCGCAGCTACGCCGCCGAATACACTCTGAGGCCAGGACCACACTAATGTATATGCAATTGCAGACTCAACTTACGAGCGTTCGTTCAGCTCGCACATATAGTGCATGCTACCGTACATTTGCTGTCGGGACGACATAAGCTGAGCGTGCGATCATATAGCGTGGCACCGGCATTGGCCTGCAGGCTTTCAAGTCAGCTGTTAATGGTTTTTAGCTGGATTTCCTTTTGCAGCGTTTTGGGATTCCTGGTGTTGCAAGATGCTTCATTTGGGTTGTACTACTTGTCCGTGGGAGCTCAAGCGTGAAGTTTTAATAATAATAATAACTTTCATTGACTGCTGCAGACACCGCTGTTAGGTCGAGTCCCTTTTTCTTCGTGGGCGCCTCGGTGCTCCTCACCGCCGAGGTGATGTGGTTGTGCGGGCTGGTGAAGGGTCACGGCTCCGGCATCTGCACCTTCATCGCAGGCGTCACCTTCATCCTGCAGGGTAAGACTGGTACCTGGTGGTAATCGCGATATCTTTATATGTTGTTATCAGAGCTTCGTCACAAGTTTTTTGCGCGTTTTGGGCGTAGCGTTTTGGACTTCACATGCAAATGTATATGTACTCAGGCACAAATATGGTGGAATTGCTAGACTAAATTACGCGCAGACGTAAAAACTTACTTTTTTAGTGTATTCCAACTAGTCACATTACATGAACCAGAAGCACTGAAATCTAGTCCACTGGACCACTGATGTGAATGCGTGCAACGGTTTGATTTGACGTTACAGCTTTCCGAAAAAATACTCCTATAGCATAGTCGAAAGGGCTTTGCACAAAGCATATCCGTCTGACTCGAAGACTGTGTATTTCTATACGATTCTGAAGGTCTCCCATGCAGTGGGTAGGTTTGCTTTATAGTAGATCAAGCTAGGATTGGGCAGAAATAATTCAATCCGGATCTGCAATAAAAAATATCTTAATTTTGCTTGCAGAGTAAATTTCACTAGTTAATTCTCTGTAGAAATAAAATCATTTATTTCTGTTCTTATAGGAGGGGTTTCATACAATAATATTACTGTACTAGTTCAGTAAAATAATTCAATACAAGATTACAATGAAACTTGCAGATTAAGATGAAGATTCAAAACGCTATATATCATGCTACATAACCTACATTTTCTACAAAGCTCAGTTACAACAATAGGTAGCATCGGACGACTTCAGCTGATCACAGCAAAATAAATATAAGTTTTGGTTTATATTGTAAATGATATCACCAACACTGTCCCAGATAATCTGAATCCAATTTAAGTTGAGAGTCACAACTCAAAGGCGCTTGCACTACTGAAAAGCCGACATTGTGGTGGACACGCAGGGAAGAATAGACGGCAGCTGTTATTGTAAATGAAATGCACAGGGTAACTTCTATTTTTCGACCCTGATATTGTCTTCATGCACGACTGTCAATTCTTGACGATCAAGAGTGCTCTGGTTTTTTTTTTTTTTGCTGGAATAAGTAATGCTGTTCTCAGCGAAAATTTTCAAAATGGGGCACTCTTGTAAGAGCCTGTACACAGTTCACATGCTAGTCAAAAGAACGAGTTTGCGCAGCTAATCGATTGTTGAGCCCTTGTAAACACAGCTTTGAGTTTATCAAAATAAAGATGGAAACCGTTAGACGTCAGTTTAGCTTGCTCAGCAGGTGCTGTTAGTAAAGTTTTGGACATTTCTTCAAACTTGGCGGGATTATAACTCAAAGTTATGTGCAATTTTACAGTACATAATGGACACTGTGACGCATTCGGATACGGAAATGACGAAACTTGTTCTATTAACTAGCGTGTGTACCAGTCTTAAGTTAATTGAATGAGCGTTATTAATGTATCTATGTATGGTCACTTGCTCGGTAAAGGGTTAACTGGAGGACCGGCGTCAGAAGGCAGGCACTCTCTCGGTCGCACTTACGCGAAATTTTGAGGATTAAACACGCTAGATTTTTGAACGAGATTGGCCTGTGAAGAGAGAAGAATTTTGTAAACAGACCGTCAGTAACATCAAAAATTTGACTGAATTTCCTCTTGTATTTTACAATACACTTCTACTTTATATTACTATAGTTATAAAATAAATGAGTAATGCTATATTTATCAGGGTTGCGGAGTCGGAGGGTTCAAGGTCCGACTCCGACTCCTGGCCCTTCAGAATTTCCGACTCCGACTCCTAGTCCTCAAGATTTTCCGACTCCGACTTCCGACTCCGACTCCCGACTCCGACTCCCGACTCTGACTCCTAGGTCCAACTAGTAGATATTTGATGTAAACATTAAACATGTCCAAATATTTTTGCTAATATAAACATATATCAAGTTAAAGATGTTAGGTGTTTTGTACATATACAATGATATTTTGCATCATTTGGAATATTAAAGTGAGGACATGAGGACATTAAGCAAATTTTGGTAAAACTTTTGCACCTGGTAC
>LQNS02277217.1:4047847-4070880 GCA_001587735.2 Parhyale hawaiensis | reverse complement strand
AATGGCCTCCCGGAGTCGGAGTCGGACTAAAAATTCCGACTCCGACTCCTAGAGCAAGTGAGATTCCGACTCCGACTCCCCCTCAAATCCTCCGACTCCCCCTCAAATCCTCCGACTCCTCCTCAAATCCTCCGACTCCGGCCGACTCCGACTCCGACTCCGCCACCCTGCTTCATCTTGCTATGGGATACATGTATGATGGTTACACGGTAGGGATAGTAGGAGGCTGGGCGGTGGTTTGATTCACTATTGGAGGCGCAAGCCCACGCACCACGTTGGCTCCACAATTGAGGGAAAACGAAGGTGGAGATGGGACGAATGGAAATATATTTTGAGAGAATCGTAGGGACGTAAAGATGGAGATTAGACAAACGGGAATAAATTTCCCTACGAGAATTGCCTGTTTGCACTCGCAAAACGTTTGGTAGGGTTACGGCCAGTATCCTGGGAACACGTAGTAGAATATGTTTTAGGGATGTCTTGGGAATGCGTACATAGAAGAATTTTCTGTAGGATATTTTGGGAATGTGTCTGGAGTGAAATATTCTCTGGGAATATCTAGAGAATGGGCATTGAGTGGAATATCCGAATCCCCCTTTGTTTGTGGAAAAGTGCCTGTTTTTGCATAGCTACCTTCTTTTCAAGAGATACCAAACTTTATTCGTTCTAATATCAACACGCGGGGATTGTACATTGTTTTACTTTCTGGATTTTGATGCAGGATTAAGTAGCATTTAAATTTATTATCAATATTACGGAGTCGAATGAGTTAAGCTGAGGCCCCCTAAACACTTCTGTCTACGGAGCCTTGGTTAAGTCCGACTTCGCCTGCGATTTCTGGCATCCGCCAGTTTCCGACTTCGACTTTTTGGAGTCCAAAAATATCTTTCAGCTTCTTTCTATTTAACAAAATAGGCAAATATTCACTGACTCCGACACCGACTCTTGGCCCCCCCTCCCCTAAAAAGAATTCAAGATTCAGACTTCAAAACTTAGTATAATAAACGTCTGGTGCAAGTCTTAAGCAGTATTGTCATTGCAAGCATCGCCTTGTGGCAGTAAATGTACGGTGTTGTTTTTTCTAGCTTCAGTGTATATGCTAGAACTGGTAGTAAACGACAGAATGGTCTAACAACAATAAAATGATAATATATCATCTCGCATACAGTGGATACATCTAGTGAGGTTTTCTTTTGCCCTAATGCTAAAACTTCGGAGGCCTAGTAAGTAGTGTGAAGAACAGGAGAAGCAGTAGGTGGTGTGAGGCAACATGAGAAGGCCGTACTTCCGCCCTCGGCGCCGGAGTGCTCCACGCAGTGTAAATACGTTGCGTCTAAGCAGCTACAGCAAGGGTGGGTAGACTTTTTGACTCGGGGGCCACGTGGACTTTTAAAAATGAACAGACGGGCCGGACCAGCACCCGATGTATACATATCCAAAGTAAACAGGAGAAATAAATACAGCGTCTGGAAAAAAATGTTTTGCTCCGGATAAGCAATGTTAGAATAATTATTATAATGAGCACTTAAAATGGGGTATTATGTGGAAGATCCCATAATCTTCGACGGACCGGATATAAAAAAAAAAGACTAACGGACCGTAGTTTGTCGACCCCTGAGCTGAACTATGGAGTAAAGCTGGGATCACACTCGCGCCTCATTAAGTCGTCAAAGCCCGTTTTATTTCATGTGAACAAGAGAGAAGTGCGTAGCTTTCGAGTGCTAAGTCACATCAAATTTAAGAAATGTCCAAAACGTGACTGGGTCGCTTACGAAGTAGTTGTAGTAGAAACCTTTACTAGCGCTTCAGTGGCACACTGCCTATTCCTGTGTTCACGGAACACCTGCTGATATGACGAATTCACAATTCAGCTAATCGTTTTGTCGAAATACAATGAGGTTTACAATGAAGCAAAGACATGTTCAAACGTTTCATGCTGCGTATGGGGAGTGGGTGGGGGCAAAAGACTGCCGAGTGAAGCCGCCATAATGGCGCTGTTACAAGGATAGTCAGTACGCTGTTATGTTATTACTGCACACCGCGAATGCGGAGAGAAAGCGAAGATGTACAGGCACCAGTGTGGGTATTGAATGGTGCATTTGCTCTCTGAGAGGAAGCTCACCTCGGGGCGTAATGCCTTTCACACTGTTACGTGAGGTTGTGCTGTGAGCAGTGGATTTTCGTGAGGGCGTGAGTAATTTTATTCCTGGTTTAAGCCTCTTTAGTCACTGTGTTCTAGTTGTCCCCTCCTGCACAGAAGTTAAGAAAGAAGAGACGAGTAGCACGTTGAAAAAGTTATTACTGCTTAAGACTCCCTAGACATGCGCTGTTACAATGTTGTAAGAGAGGAAAAGAAAGGGACATGTACTACGCTGACAGAAATGTGGAACCCATGAACGAAGGTGTTTCCTACATAAAAGCAACGTGCACGGGCAAGCGGGTTAAGATAGAAGAGGAAGAACAGACAAAATCATCATCAGTCGAGTATGAAAATGGAAAAAAAGTGGGCATGAAAGGCAAGCGTCCCGAAGGCTTACCTAAGGCGAAAGCAAGCTCGGGGACCCGTCTGGGGCGTGATTCCTCATAACATAGGATGGGCGAATAACAGAACCCTAGCGCTTTGGCTCATCCAATGCCTCGAGAACGTGGAGGAGGCGCTGAGTCTCTGCACTGGAACAGTGAACCAACGATGAAGAGGAAAGTCAGCACAAAGATAATAAGCAGTATCAAGTCCAAACGAAGCTAAGTGGGCGCGAAAGAAAGATGTACCGTAGACCCAATTGAGACTAAAGTGAACTGTGGTGTCCTCTGGAGGCGCTGCTCCCAATAACCAGGAAGCAAAGAGCGTAACTGTTATTATTATTATATTGTGGGTTTTCCCGCTGCATCAGATACGAAGACTATATAACAGCGATCCATTTTGTATGATATAGTTCAAAAGTTGAGTCGAAACTCAAATGAGTTCTATTAGAACAATCTTGTCCAGGTGCACCACGTCTGGCAGGAAATAAGGCGCGAGCATCTCCAACTCCTCACGGCTCGGCCGAACGAAATCGCTCAGCCGTGCGGCGTAGAGAAGGAGGCGAAAAACGATAAGAGAAGAAGACAGAAGAAAGTGAACACTCGTGCGGGCGGTCCCTTCCGTGGCCCCCCACACGGGAGCAGATAGGAGTCCCATGGGATGGGTCGCTTACCACCTTTCGGAACAGAAGGGGAAATATAGAGAACCTACCTAACTACAAAATTAACGTTTTCAGCAGGATCTGCGGCCAGATGCTACATCCCCTGCGGAAAATGCACTCGGGACACTTGGGTGCGTGATGCCCAAACATATTGTGGCAGGGGCGTAACTGTTGCATTCTTTGCTTCCTGCCTATAACATAGCAACAGGGAAACTACTTGTGCAGTATTCAAATACCGCAAATTGGCTAGGTGTGGTGGCCATGTGCGCTCCTGCGTGCAGGGAAACAAGGCGCAAAGTATAGTGGGAGACACTCAAGTGGTCGGCCCCTTTTGCGTCCTTCCACACAAGAGAGACTAGAGATGTCCCGTGTACCAGGTTGGCTATCTCGATCGACAGCCCACCTCACGGGACAGAAAGAGGAAAGTGGAGAACCTACCTAACTTTACAAAACTAACTTCGTTAGCAGGAACTGCGACAAGCTGCAACATCGCCTACGGATAAGGCACTCGGGAACCTCAGGTGTGTGATGCCCAAATATAATGTGGCAGGGATAGGGCGTAGCAGTATTATTACCTCCGCCAAGGAAGTTTTATTTGGTCCCAGTTTGTCTGTCACCAAGTTAACTAAAAGTCATGGACGCAACCTCATGAAATTTACAAGGATTGCTAGATATGTTAGGAGGAACAGCGGATTACTTTTGGTGGACATCCGTTCCACAGTTGTTTTTTTTTTCTTGGAACTATGACTAACAAAGTTGCGAATGGATCTTCAAGCAATTGTGAGAAATGTTAGAGATAATACAAGGAAACGAACAAATGTTGGAGACTGTCTGTACGTAAATTTGTGTCTATATTGCTTTTTCTGTACGTCAATAACGTAAAGAGTTATGGATACTCACGAAATTTTCAAGAATTGTTAGGGATGTTGAGAGGCACAAATGACCACATTTTGGTACTGAACTGTTCGTCAGTTTCTTTTTGTTGTAGTGCTTGTCACACTACGATTAAAAAAAATGAACGGAGAAGAAATCTACAGAAACTGCTAGGAATGTTAAGAGGAATCGCAGAACAAATTTTGGTGACGAACAAATAGACCGTCAGGATTCAGCTCCAGTATGGATTTTTCGTTAAACACTGCGTCGTTTGGCGGAGGTAGGCGCTCTCAGAGTGCTTCTCTAGTGATTAAAAACATCTCTTCGAGCTTCCCTCCTCCCCCCCCCCGTCGCGCTCAGCACTTTACAATAGCTTATTTAATTGGCAGGCTATAGAACTGCGTGCTACCTGTGTTAGTATGTCAGGGTGTAGATCACCATAAAATAATTAATTGCTGTACAATGGACCGCGGGATACAAGAAAATAAAACTAATGTAATAATTAGAGGATAATTTTACTTCCGAGATACAGTATACTGACTACACTCTCATTTTTGTACATAATATTTTCCAATTGTATACCTGCAAAGTCTACTATACAGTATCTTCAACATAAAGGTGACTTAATTGCGCTCTCAGTCCACTGGCTACCTGTGGTTGTAAAGGTTGTCGGCCGATTGTTTTTCTGCCCATACATTTAGCGCTGTTATTTGAATGGTACACCGATGCTGATGCAGCATCATTGTGATTATCAATGACCCAAAAAAGTGCTAGGTAAATGCATTGAAGCCGTCAGCAGCGCGAAGAGTGAATCGGATACGATATTTGTATACATAAATACATAAAGAAATATTCTTTCAGAAGTTAGTAAAAATTTCATAACGAACAGAAAACAATGTGTGACAACAGCTTGATCTGCACACTACTGACAGTTAACAGGCACGGTATTTTGACAAAGTTACAGGCGAATAATGAGTCCATAGCATACAAAAAACTACAGGCATGTTGAACGCTAATGCGTCGCAACAAAAGTTATTCTCCCGTAGCAATAGTATTTGCAACGGTAACCCACTGTCCCATACAGGTCATCAGAGTTACAGCGCTGATGAGGCACTCAGTGCTTTATAATCCCAGGCTCTCAAAATATATGTAGCGCGTACTAAACAGCAAGCTCCAGCATTTGCATCTATATGAAGCTCTATGTCGCCTATGTAGGTATTCCATACATTTTCAGAACCTCTCATTACATAGCCAATGGATGCCTCTTCTGTTTTTATAAGCACAGTGACCTACACCAGAGCAAAGGAACACCAACGGGTACGCCTGACAAGAATTAGCTGCATTGGTGGAGCGAGGAGGGTGAGGGGGGAGCTGTGACGTCAGCGGTGGCAAACAAGTCGACACGACCAGAATGTCTACGGGCAGTTAATTTATCATACAAAGCTGTATAAGTGTCTGAATGACCGCTTCTGACTTACCACAATGCATTTGGTTGCAATGACTTACATACGAAGCTGGGAACTGTTTAGAAGCGGTACACGACGCCACATGAAGCACTACACATACTCTGGTGGCGAATTACTTGCAAATCAAACCATGTAGGCCTATCAGAGATCATCGTCTAGATGACCGTTCCGTATTTTTCTTCTCACCCCTCCCCCTCTCTACGGCCGGGGCGCCATAGACGCAACAAACCTGTTGCATGAAAAAACGTAACATAGGGTATAGCAATCTACTATCCCCACCGACGCAACCCAGATCGCGCGACACACCGTGCACTGCCGTCGGTCACAGGCAACAGGTCGCTCACAAAAATCGCATTGCGTCGTTTGTTGCGTCTGTGGAGCCTCGGCCTAAGTTGTACACTGCAATCAGAAACAACACAAATCCCCCATCACAGCTGGTCCACATGGCACCAGGTATAAGAATATGAACTATCACGTCCACGTTACAGAAATAGTGGTAACACTTTACGCACTTTTCCTCTACCTCCCATCAAGTTATCGCGAAGAAGTCACGCTTAACCGTTGTAATCACCAGAAATTATTGCTAATGAGAGTCTCTGTTGCTGCTCTTATTGACATGTGTGCAGTCACACCATGATGCTGGTTTTTCTACAACAGAACTAATTATTACCTACCTGTCTGGTATAGCTACCCGTTAATGTTCCCTTATCCTGACCTGCACAACCAAACGGCCGAGGGCAGTTGGCATTCACCACTTCAGAATTACTACCTACAAAGCGTAAATATTTATCTCATCGAAGAGTGGATGAGCCATGACCAGCCCTCGCTTCTGCAGTTGCATAACATGAACGGATCTAGGAGCTATTTACTCTTAAACAAATCAACTCCTACAATTACTTCTATTATAACTCCTGCAGCTGCCCTCCACTATATACAATTTCAGAAAAAAGCTACCTGGCCGAAGTCACATCACTTGGCCATACCATTTCTATTACGTGGATCAAGACTCCATTCTCAATAATACCATTCGAGTTGCTAAACTGCAGCTACTGCCTGTGCTAAGAACAGGCAGCGTTTCCAGTGACTATCGTTCACTTACCAATGATACTAATGAAGGGCCTGATCACTTCACTTCTGAGAATTCGTGTCGCCATTACGAAAACTCGGTCCCAATGGCGAAACGAACGCTCAGTATTCATTGGACTCCAGGATAAACTGAAATCAATTGGGAGACCTTATCTCCACCACAAGAGGCACATCGAATATACTCGACACTATTTTTAAAAGGTCAAGTTACAAAACTGTTTCAAATCTTGAGCTGTAAGTTCAACATTATGAAGATATATTATATTCACTAATTATAGCTTTCCTATGAATAATTTCCTGACCAACGCTAACGTGCATTACTTTCTTACACAGACACTTTCTTTGGATGTAATCGTAAATATAATTGACAAACTTGAGTTCTAACTTGATTTCAAAGACTGCTTCTTGGCCTACAGCGGACGAGAACCGGCTCTAAGGCTAATAGATGAAGCTTCAATAAAACGTTTTCTCATTAACACAGGAACTCCAAACGAGAAGCGACCTGTTCACGATGACGGAAGGAATGAATTTATCAACAAGAAACAAATTGTTACTTTATTTCAACAGTGGGCGAAATTCATTGAAGTTATGGGCACGAGTAAGACCAAAAAACGGTCATAAATCAGTTGCCACCCACCAGTGGGCTATGCTAGTAACAGTATTCTTTCGGTTAACCATCGCTGCCACAAAAGAGATCAGCGCAGTCAGTTATAATTTATAAGGGAAAATTATTTTCACAGGAGTTTCTCCTATCAGATTGGCTCCAACAATGAGGGTCATGCAAGTAGTTACATAGGGCCCCATTGTAACGCACAGGTCTTTTATTTCCCATTGAGATTAAATGGTCAGAGCAGGGTTCGAAAGTAGCTGAGCTATGCATGCTGATGGCTTTGGGTTTCGTACTAATACACGCATTCATTGCAGTTTCATCCATCAACAGTAGGTGTCGTCGAATACGATGCAGTCTACGACTGGTTCTAACAATATCAATGACGACTGAACGTGGCTCAACACTGAAGCAAAAAAAAAAAAGCGATGCGTATACTTGCCACAACAAGAAGCAAAATGAAAAGAAAAAAACAGGCCAAGTGATCCCACGCTTGTCCGAAAGTAATTTTGCGTCTCTCCACATCGTGAGACGCATGCGTTAACACTACCTGCATCACTCTGCGCAGCCTCGCCACAGAGACATTTTTCCGTAAGAATGAAATAGGCTACCGAGCGCTCAAACAATATAAAACAGCCTGGTATCAACAGGTTCAATTAATGCAGGCCGTGATAGCTAGTACACAGTGGCGGCGCCAGGAAATTAGCATTGGGGAGGCTGTGGTAAAATGTGGAGGGACTTTGTGATACATATTGAGCTGTATGTTGGTTATTTGGTAGCAATATTGGGAGGGGCGAGGCTGTGGGTGGCACGACTCATTATCAGGAGTCTCAAGCCCCGCATCCCCACCTCCTTGGCGCCACCACTGCTAGTACAGCTAGTACATCCATGGCCATGTGTACTACATAGCGCACATTAAGCAGAAATTATTAATTATTGTAGTCTAAGCTTAGCAACCATATCTTCTCGAGCTCTTCATGTGTTAATTAGAAATTCAAAAGCAAAGAATAAACTTTTTTCAGTTTCATTCAATTTTAATTTCTTCATCTTAGGTAGTTAAATCATTATGCTTTCTTAACATTTGATCAGGCGTTTTCAAACAGCTTGCGCTAGAGCAGAAATGAATCCGTCACGGAAGCGTGTTTAGCGGCTCAACAAATTGCATGTACGTTCGTAACTTCGTAAGGCCACTGAATAACAAGAAATTCAATTAATATTCATTCATAAACTTAGGAGCGTGTTCAACTGACAGCAACAACCAAATAGCATTTACGACAGCAATGAAGCACTACGTTAGCACCTTCACTGCGTAATAATTCCAGCTCTTAACAACTTCACGCGTTATAACATCTGGTGGCTCCTTCTGATCAATTTCCCGTCTGCGTGTACGTAGCCGAATGAGGCAATCCCAGATCATTAGGCAGCCTTGTTTCACAGAAAACCCAAAAAATTAGTCCACTTTTACCCCACTTGAGGGTACAGAAAGTAATTTGAATTGCAGCGGTTCGAGTGTCACTGTCGTCGACAATCATAGTAAAGTGAGGTAATAATGGATAACCCACATTAGGGGTAAATAATGAACTACCTAGGATTTTTTACTGCAAGACAGGGCGTCCATTTTTTTTATCCCTAATGTAGTTTATTCATTTCCACCACTTTACTATAATGAATTAGGACGCAGTAAGGCGCTAACGTGTTGCTGAGGTGAGCATAGCACACATACTATGGAGCGAACGGTGAGACTGAGGCAAGAGTTACTGTAGGTACCAATACAAAGAACATATCTGGCAGTGAATGATGTACTGCCGATACCCTGATGACCATCATGGGGGTCGTCCGAAGTTTTTTGAAACAAAGTGGAATCAGAGGAATTTTCCAGTCTCATGTTGCACTCCATAGTGACAGGCTACAATAATATTTATACACGCCTGCAGCAAAACAGTTCGATAAGGTTACTGAGTAAGCAGAGAAGCACGCTGGACACATGTCCATATTAATACGCCAGGACCTCAGACTTTGGTAAAATATTGATTAGTTTCGAGAAAGCCTAATGCATTTTCCCATAAAAAATAACGTTTCGTTGGGTGAGCAATGCTGAGCATAGCTATCCAACAAAGTCTGAATTTTAGTAGGAAGTTAGAAACAAACTCTACTCGAAGTTTCAGTACTAACAACAATCTGCCAGACACGTGAGAAACCCGAGGTTCCAGCAAAGCTTCATATAGAGGAGTAAAGGAGAACATACGCAGATCATGCGGTTAATTGCGCCAACACTTGCAAAACACGAGATTACGCTCTGGATATATGTGTGTGCTCAGCCACGTCTTGCGGTGCATTCGTCACCGCACGACACACAAAGGTGCCAAGATATTGAGTAAAAAAAAAAATATTGAGTTCTTTAGCAGGCAGAGAATACTGCAGCACATTATACAGGGCAAAGGAGCAGTTACCTTGCAGTATATAAAGTACGTTGACCCTATCTGTAGAAAGGCTGTGCTACTTCGATTCAGAAAAGTTTCCACGAAAAATCACAGCCTGATATAAATAGGGATAAGAATTAAAATTCAGATATCTCTCACTAGTTCAATGCTACCATCTCGAGCAGGGGCCATACACAACACCTGTATCTGCTACATACTGTAAGTGAAGTAAGAATGGATACATTGAACTTTATTTGATCCAGTACGGTAATTGCTTAATTACCCTATGTTAATATATGTACGGTATTGCAAGTAAAGAAAAGGAAGAAACATGGGACACGTTGATGTAAAAACGAGGCTGAGGCGTGGGAACAAAGAATCGAAGAAAAGGGTAGGAGCAGAATAAAGAGTGTCAGCAGAATTATTATCTTACAAATTTAACCACCCCAGTGTCAGCAGAAGGATGGCAAGAAACTAAGTAAGGTAGAACTCCTGAAAGAGAGACACACAAAAGAGAGATAATTTCTGAAAGGGAGACCAGACAGGGAGACAGGATACAGCGCCATCTGCCGTGCAGTGCAGCAACAGCCGATGCCATGCTGAACGAGGAACAAAAATGTGTAGTAAAACTTGACTGGTAATATATCCAGTAGTACATCTTTTACTATTTTGTATGGGGTTGGCCAAAGGATATATTTTACGAATGCATGTTGTACAATTGGCCATTTCGCCACAAAGACAATGCGCCGGTCGATATTTTCGAAGTCCCAGCGTATTTGGAATTCTCTCCACGAGTCACTTAATACAAAGGCCACACAGCTACTCGTCCATTCGCATCAGAAACCAAAACATATTTTATCACCACCAAACAAACAAGCCGGTTGCTGCAGTAGCATCACGGGATTTTGCACACATAAATCCCCTACAATATCAGAGGAAAATAACACCAAAACACAGAACAAACTTAACAATTGAAATAAAAAAAACCTGAAAACTTTTCAAAACTAACTAATCTACAACACGAGATTCCGAATGTGAATGGAGCACGTAAGAAAAATATAAATACAGTTAAGTCGTAAGTTGTTTCAACCCCACTATACAAGAGAGTCGAAACATGAGAACGTTTCATGTTCTTGGAAAAGTTATTTTAACCATGACTGCAGCTTGAAGTCTGTGAAGAACGCTTTGAAGTATTCGTCGCTAAGAATATGAAATCACTCCAAATTAAGAAACATTTTGAAACGGAGCAACTGGCGCCAGGCACAGTGGGATAACTGCAACGACGAGTCAAATTAAGAGCAATTCTTATGGACAGTATAATATAAGGCAAACAGAAGCCGTGCCTGCGGCAACGTGAATTGGAAGGGCAGGAAGAAACGTTCCCGTATTTCGACTCTCGCGAGCAGCGGGCCTTACGGTGAGCACAGATATGTCAGGAATAAGAGACACAGCAAATGAATAGATAGCTACATTGGTAGTAGGCCTAGTAAAGCAAATGACACTAAAGAGGAACGTATACATTGCTTAGCATGTGAAACTGAAGCCTAACGTGACTAGTCTTCTGAGAGAATTATTGGGCAATGAAGGGCACGTTTGGTTCGCCCACATTAATGTGCAGATAATCCAATACGATTAGCTTGAACTTGAGCGGAAGTTTAATCAGGTGTATTGGATTCGCTAATTTGGATCGAGTTTTAGGCGTTAAACGCAAACCTCTGATAACTCAAGGAAGCGAGTTGAATACTTAAGAATGAAGTTTCTGTCAAACTCAAAGTATCAGTTTCCACTATTTCTATCGAAGTAGACAAATCAAAGCTACTGTGTCCACGGAGGGTTACGCCTCGTAGTAGCGGCAGCAAGGTTCAACACAGGAAAAGGAAGGGAGATGTAAGGTGTATCGATTGATGGTTCCATCGACAAGAGTTCAGTTCAGTAGTTTCAACAAGCCTCCGGAGCTTTGGTAAAGAGCGATGGTTTCGGTCAAACTCATCCAAAACGGCGAAACCAACGCTCCCGCGTAAAGGTTAGGCCAATTTAATGCTATTGAAATAAGCTTTCTAGATTAAGCTGTGCCAATCGAGGAGGATAATATTATAGGATGAAGAACAGGGAAGCCCCTCAGAGATGAACACCACGGACAAGGTTGCAATTACACTACACGAGGGTGGAGCCCATGACACGCAAGCAGCGAGAAAGCTATAGCTTCTTCAAATACAACACACCAAACTCAGGCATGGCAGCTAGTAGACTTTCGACTGCTTGTTCTCTTTCCTTTGGAATTTTCTCAGCCACTGCACGAAACATGCAGAATAGTCATGGTAGATATGAGAATAGGGGTGGGACGACTGTGCATAAAATCCTGCATTTCTCATCAAGAAATAAGGTAGTGCAGGTCTACATAAGCACAACAGTGTTTCGAATTGGGAAAGCGAAGGAACATGTCGTAGATAAAGAAAAACGGGTAACGAAGGAACTGATCACAACTTAACAGAACAGCATGTTGGGAATGAATGATAGAATTTCAGTCATAAACTGTCCCTACAAATAGGAAGAACAACGCAGTAGTGACCACAAAGAAAGAAGTCCTGAAGGTCTATCTGCTTAGCTAAGGTAAAGCAGGGGGGAGGTGGGGCACCTAAACAGTCTCCAGCTCAAAGTTATATCATATCATTGTTACACATAGAGAAGTTACTCTACTTTTGCAATAGATTATGTCACTATGTATGTCGCCAGACTGTAGAAAATAGTCATAGGAACTATTAATAACCGAAATTGGGTCCATAGCCAAAGACCAAGAATGAACCCATACGCACTTCTCGCCAAAACAAGAGAAATTTAAAGCATCCACATCATTTAGTGAAATAGCGGACATTTAGATTCTCTAAAGGTTTTGATATTCAGTAAACATTAACTACTACAATTGCATCTAAATGATATCATTTAAATATATATAGTGTTAAGTTACGGGCCTAAAATTAGCAGACGCACGTACACAAGTAACTCTTCATTGGATGACCATCTACTTTTGGAATGCACGGATACAGCAGCAGCCTTTACGTCCGTCATTCGTAGCTCAACTACATCATTTCATATTAGCTTTGTCAATGATCGTAAGCCTATCTATCTACCAGACGACTAATCCTTTCTCATGTCAACATTAAGGCCATGTAAGACTTTAGGATGTCATGTGCTCTGCTACGATGGACATCCAAACGAGATGCAACCCCATAGCATACCATATTATTGAAATTGTCAGAGTCAGCTGCCACACAGACAAGGGCGCAACTGTCCTGAAAACTTGTCATGGCGAGTGAGCCGCAGGAGGACGGTATCCTTACGGAGAAAGTAAAGCCTCCACCAGGAGCCGACTACGCAATGTGAGGTCAAAAATGTCTAAGGGTATTTTTGGATTCTCTGACTGCAATCGAGAAAATTCAAGCCGCCGGCGGCTAGCCTCAACCGTCCGAAACTTTAACCTGGAGCGCTTGATTTACCGCTGTGGTTGGAGTTTTAAGCATTAATCGCAAACTGATTAGGCTCAAAGTGAATTAAAAGTCAAGCTTCACTCCTAAAGAACAGCACTAAACTTCACATCGGTTAAAGCTTATTAGAATAGACGTTCTCCTTCGATGTAGGCGAATCGGAAAGAGGTATAAACTGCAGCAACAATAAATGTGATTTCTGTGGAGATTTCCCTTAAGTAAGTCGCACCCAGTAAGCTACAAGCAGGATATTGGCATCAATATAATTTCTACGACAGCATAATTAAGCTAATCATAGCAGCATCATACGAACTGGGATTTTGGAACCCCAAAACTGCACCCGACAGCTGAACAAGAGCAAGTTACTAGAACATGAGATATTCATAACAATAATCTTAAGAAAAATTAATGCAGACTTAGTCAATTTACCCCTATGGATAATATTTACGTCGCAGTCACACACTACACACACACGCTCTCTACCAGGCTTCATTAAAAACTTAAAAAAAGAAAAGAAATTGTCATCCTATTAAGATTTATAAAAAACTCGCACAAGCGTAAGACATCACACGAGAAGAGTCTCCCTATGCAGGAATGTCTTAAAATCCACCTATTTATTTTACGATTAAAATCCACGACGATTAAGAGTAGTTCGCTGTAACTGAGCCCACGTCGGCCCCTATCACTAACACCTAGTGGAACTCTCGGTCATCACTTGACGCTCTGGAAGAAAACTTTTACATAATTTCTGAAGAACTTGGCGTCTGAGGAAAGCGCGTGGCAATATTCGTTGATGAGATGCGGAGCCAGCTCCATCTGAAATACCAGAGACAACTTGAACGGGTATTTATTATATCTTATACCGGGTGATAAGAAAGAACTCGTAGAATATATTATATTCACAGTATAAAATAGGCTACCCGACCTGCCGTCTCAGCTTGCAATGAAAGAAACACTAGCGCGCCCTTACACATTTACTGATAAGCGACCCAAAGGTGGGCTGCCTTTTGCTAGCTATGAAGAGACCCAGCAGTGGGTTCCGTTTGCTTTGCAGGGGCCCACCAGTGAGTGCTCTCATATAGCTAGTACGGAGGTTAAACAATGTGTTATAATAATAATCTCATGTACTAATGCTCCAGCAAAAACAAGGCTGCACAGGAGATGTCAGATGACACTCGCAGCAATCACAGGAAACGCGTTAATACAGTCAGGTCTACCTTATGCAGCTAGTAAGGCCATCCGCAAAAAAAACAAATGAAACAACGTAGCTTCCGTACTTACGATCCCCTAAGAGTTAAGTAGGTAGACGATCTCGAGCAACAACAATATCAACAGCGGCAATGGGTCAACGACTGAATGCATCTTAGGTATAGTGAGTAGTCATATCCCACGGGAAGTAGAATGCAATAAAAAAGTGAAGAGTCAGTGATTCAATGGACCTTAGGTAAATAACCATCTTTTCAGATTGAAACTGTAACAACTGAAGGACGAGAGATACAACGTACCTTAGGTAAGTAATCATCCCTTAGGAACTTAATAAGATCATCGCCCCTCGCTCGGTGCACTTCTCTGAGACACATGGCACTCTCGTGCAGCGCTTGGAGCGTCTGCGCGTCCGTCAGATCAAACGTAGTCTTCAGAGGAGCAAGGAAACACGCGGGCACCACCTGGCAGGTAGAGAAGAGAACTGATGAGACCAAAGAATCGTTCGTATAATCTCCCATATTTTTACATCAGCCAGGGAGGTTGAGTTTCTAGCTAGTTTGTCAGTCAGGCTGTATGTCTGTCACCAAGATAACTCATAAAGTTATAGGCGGATTTATACGAAATTTATAGAGATTTTTAGGTATGTTAAAGCTTAGGAGTAACAGATGATTAACTTTTGGTGAAGATCCGTTCAACCGTTTGTTTGTTTGCCTGCCATTTCTTTTCTCAGTACCATAACTCAAAAAGTTAAGGACGAATTTTTACGAAATTTGTATGAGTTGCTAGGTATATACTGTATATCACGAAGAGTAAATGACCAAATTATTGTGATGATCAGCTTGTTTGTCAGTGTTTGATTTTATGATTGACAGTAATATAATTCAAATAGTTATGAACGGATATTCAAGAAATTCGCTGGACTAGTTAGAAATTACAAATGATCAAATTTTGATGATGATCGGTCGGTCCGCTTGCGTTGGACATACCTCTAAAAGTCAAGGACGGATCTTCAAGAAAATTACAGAAACTGTTATTACTATCAAAAGGCACAACTGACCAAATTTTGTTGATGATAAAAAAGAAATCTCGGTTTCAGAGCCAATATGAATTTATCGTCAACACTGCCTAGCTTGACGGAGGTGTACGAGCTCTCCGAGTGCTCCAGTTATTAGCTAAGGTAGTTGAAGCTTAGCCAATCCGCCACAAATTTAATATTTTAACAGGGGAAAAGGAAGAGATATATAGTAGGTATGGCGAGATAAAAGAGAAACACATGCACGAGGGTGTTCCCACACAGGATCAACACGCATAAGTAACCTGCCACTACAAGATTAATTACTCCAGATTGACACAAGTGAGCCTTGCAAGCCCCGCGGTTATTTTTTCAACTCAACGATTTATTGATGAGAACAATCGTGGTCAGAAGCAGAAAAGTCGCCAAGCTTCAGTTTTAGATTAGATGGGATGGGAGGCAGTAGACGAACCAATAGGCCCATTCCCAAAGAGACACCGGAACTTACGCCCCGGCCCTCTACGAGCTATTGCCATTGAGAACAATACGATGCGAAGTGTTGGAGCAGTCCTCTCAGATCCGCTGGTCTGTTTGGAGATGAAGGTACCTATATGGGCGCGCATAGGGACACACCTCAGCCGCGCAGTTTCTACATCCTAGCTTAAGGGCTACACCTAAGGCACAACAGCCATACTAACGTCTATGCTGCTCGTCAGTAAGTCATCAAGTCCACCAGTGTTGACTAAGTCACACCCATTAGAAAATACCAACTGCATACATTTTTACTCCTTGTTACGTAAGGCCAGTCTCGAGTTTTTGAAACCTTTCTACTATAGGTACCATACAAATTTTTGCGTTACGACCATTAGGTTCTACATCACAGTAAAACGCGAACGCAGTAACAGCAGTAGAAAATAGCACTTACCTGCATGTATAAGAAATTAACGAAGTTACCAGGAGCATTGTCAGCAGAGCCCCACTCCTCCGTTATTTTCTTGAGGAGAGCAAAACAGTTCTTCTGAGCAGAGGGTTCGGGAAACTCCACAGCGCCTTGTACCACCGACATCAGTACCTGCAGCACGAGGCGTGCAGAGTAGCAATATATTAGATTGTTTGTTTATGTGACATTGCTGCATGCAATGCTCCAAAAAATGTCAGTATTATGCACTCTCATCTAGTGTAAGAAACGTCAATTGTAGCAAATGAAGCTGTTATCATTATTGAAAACTTTACGCGTAACTTTTCTACTACAATGGGAATGGAAGAAACGAAAAAATAAAAAACAGAGGCATGCAGTACGTCACGAGACAAATAGAACTCGAGCACGAGGGTGTTCCCATAATGGACCAATGAGTATGGGACAGATTTTGAGGAATGATGAGGAGGAACAGAACAAAGATCGTCATTAAAAGAAGAGAAAAAGTTTCAAATACGATGGATACACAAAAAGATATTTCGAAGGCCTAAGGCTAAGGTAATGTACGGATGATTTTCAGTAAAAAATTATGGGCAAACCAAATCAACTAAACCCATGGCATATAGCCCATCCTGTACCCTTTGAAGGGAGGAGATTACAAAAAAAAACAGATTTCGAGTAAAACCAAAGCACAGAAATAAACCCATGTTAATATTTAAAATTATAGCGCTATTCAAGACAAAGAACAACACGATGGGTTGTAAACAATCCATTTCTAAGAGCAACCAACTTCTCTTCGATGTTGCAATGCTCAGCAATGCGCTACTGACCTGATCAAGTAGTTGAGCATCAACAGCAGCCAGCGCAGGCAGGAGGCCTGAGGTGACGAGGGTGCTGAGGAAGAGGTAGTACCCACGCTGCAGCTGTCGTCTCTGACGCGTCTCATCCTCGTCCCTCTCGTCCGACGCGCTATTTACGGCCCCAAAAATGGCGCAGATTAGAGGACTCACGACGCTCTCAACGAAGGAGCTACAGTCTTTCTGTGGGGAGATATTTTGAATTATTTTCATGATCCTTATTACTATGGGTGGACAAGGTATCCGTATCTTTTACAAGATCCGCACCACTTGCCGCGATGTGGACAGCTTGTAGACAAGAAGTTATATTTGTAAATACGGATGGAGTATACTTACCGTTTCAGCTGCCAGCTACTCACGACTTTGCATTCGATAATAGTATTAGTTAGGGTTACAGGGGCATATTAGTCCTCGTAGCAGTGCAAGCCGCATCGGACGGAAGGTTAAGAGTAGCGCACTTAACTAAATATTTACGACGGAAGGTCTCACGATTTGACGAAGAATCTCAAATTTATGGTCAGGGCGCTACTACAGGCCGGAGAAACATGGCGCAAAACCATCTCAAAGATTTGCAAAAAAAAAGGGAAAAAAAGAGACGAGAGCGCCCTTTCCGGAGCCTCACATACGAGAGTGTCCCTTCCGGGGCCCCACATACGGGAGCAGGTAGGAATCCCGAGGGATAGGCCGCTTACCACCATCAGCAGCCCATATCACGTAGAAGAAAGAGAAGTATGAAAGGACCTACCTAACTTCAGAAAACTAAGCTAACCGGCAGGAACTGCGGCCAGGTGCAACATCCCCTACGCGAGGCCCTCAACGGCAAAACCTAACCCTATGGCCCATCCTATGCTTTCTAAGGGGTGATTGAGATTGTCAAAGGCGGGCAATTAATCCCAATGAATTGTTTTCGATAATATACCAGCGCAAGATTACATTAGCCAATTTCTTGGGGCATTTTCTAGGGAATTTTCAAAAAGTTTTCGGAAAAATAATAACTGATATAATCTTTCATCAAATGATCAACCCGTAGGTAATGTACAGTTGGAGCAATACGCTACGTTTACACAAACCTTGAATTTCGTCATGAGCTGGTTGATGAGAGGTAGGAACTCTGTGAGGGAGTGTACGGATGATGTGTGGAGGAGCGTCTGGGAGGCGGAGGGCATCACAGGCAGCAGGTCGGAGCAGTCGAGGCAGACGACGAGGCGGTGCAGCAGCTGCCGTAGTCCTGAGCCGATCGTCTCGCGCTCAACATCAAGCTACAAAATACGTGACAGTGACAGAAATTACACACGACACGCCGTAGCTGCATTATTAATCATAATTATAGCGATCCGATGAATAGTGAGCAAGCAGCAGCAGCAAGCTCAGCACAGGTAACAACAATTGTAGAACGGACCCGTTACTGTTTCAGTACATTTAGATTGCTCCGCTCTCTGATGAGCAGTGACTGTACGAGATTAAATGAGGCTTGTAGGAGATGGTAACTGCTCTGCCCCCGCACAAGACAACACTGCCCACAACAAGACCAGGTATTTTGAGCGTCCAGCACAAAGGCAACTCACATTGACGCAATCGATGTAGAGCTTCGTTGCATGTAAGTAGAGCGGCACACAGTGGCAGGTCTTCATGGTGCTCTGCTGGCTGAAGGCCTTGGAGGTGCGGGCGGTGACGGCCATGCAGTGGCATATGATGGACGCCGTGGCGGCCTGCAATAAAAACTTGTTCTTAAGAAGTTCCTGCTGTGCTGCCGCATTTCCTGCCATTGCCTAAGCTAGGCGTCTCAACTGCTGCGGAGCTGTCACTTCCTGTTATCCCAATTATGTGACAGCACGCAAAGGAACCAACCGGCGGCTGCCTTCATAGGAAATGCGTTGAGTGGCTTACTCAACAGCACAATGGCTGTTCTAGCAAAGTGAAGAACATTAGTGAAGCAAGTAATAAAGAGTAGCATTAAAACAAGGGCAACTTCCTTACCTACTAACAAATTCGAACTTTTTGCTTATTGAAAAAATTAAATTAGTGATAAGCACTACGTAATAATAGAATTTTTGAATCAACCCCAACTACGGTTTTTATTAAGGAGCAAAGCAAGTAACAACTAGATACTTATTGACCAGGCATGCAAGCTAACCTCATTAGCACAAGTAGTGCGGTAGCAGCATATCAACAGTATCGTATATACTGTAACTAGTTAGCGCTTCAAGCACGTCAGTCCTTCTCGCGCCGGACGCATTCATCTCATAGATATTTGAGTCACAGTGTCTGCAGCAGATAGTTACCCTTTTACGAGAGAGAACGAGTCAGCACTCCCTACCACTTTACAAACAAACACACTCATCATCACCTGCTGCAGGGGGTTGCCGTTTTGGGTGAGGGCGCGAGCCAACTGCTGCACCACTTCCAGCACTGGAGTGAGCAGCTGGTTCATGAGCGCACTTCTGTCTATGAGCGGGGCAGCCGGGGTGCTGCTGGCCTCCCCTGCGGCGCCTCCACTACCGCCACTGCCACAACCCACAACGAGCAGAGCAGCGGCCTCGTACACGTACAGCTGATCGTCCGGGCACAGTAGAACACTTGCACCTGCACGGTAAATGATACGAATGTTAGCGAGAGTCTGTACCGCGCATTATTATTCTACTGAAAAGTTGGAGCTTCAGTCTCCACGCCCAAGGAAATTTAATTAACAGAGGAAGAAATAAGAAATATAGTTAGCGTGCAGATAGAAACGTCGATTCACGAAGGCATCGACATCATCTTGTGGTCCAAGCAGTGAGGCCGCAGTGGACACACACACAACGGACGACCAAGGTATTAGGTAGGTATTATAAGAAGATTTAAGCCGCCCTAAATAAGTACTAAGCTCTTCTAAGAGAGGAAAAGGAAGGGACATACAGTATATCGACAGAAAAACGGGGAACCCATGCACGAAGGTGTTCCCACACAGGATCAACGCGCATGGGAACAGCAAGTCGGGAAAGAAGAGGAAGAACAGACAACAGTAAGATCAGTAGGAGTATGAAAGTGGAAGGAAGCAAAGTGGGCGCGAAAGACAGACGTACCGAAGGGCTGGACGACCAAGGAGTGTTCGACGACTTACAATCTGCCTCAAGTCGGCCAAGCGCGGCCCTAACGCTGGGTTCACACTATAGGTTCTAGCACATAGTTCAACTGGAAAGTGCCTAAGCGTTTTGTCGTTGTGTTAGCTGGGTCTTAACTAGTGTAACTAGGTAAACTTTTGCAGTATCTTTAAATTTAGAAGAGTAACTAGAGAAGCTTTTGCTTGGATCTTTCAATTTAGAGTGAATTAAAACTAAAAAAAGCGTTGCCCTTTTCTGTTGTGTACAAAAAACAAAACGGTCAGACGCTTGACGGGCTACGATGACGTCCAAAGACTATGGTGTGACCTCGGTTCACATAAGATAGAAGAGACCTGTAACATGTCAAGGAAACGGAGCATACGCATGGGACCAGAGAAAGGAGAGGAGCAGCACAATGAGACCACCAAGAGGAGTAGAAAACATGAGACAAATAAAGTGAGGACGTAAGGAAGCACTTCCTGAAGCGAGGAGCACTCACAGCTGGTGGGTGTGACGGTGTTGATGGCAAGCATGGGCTGCAGCTGAGTGAGGATGTCTGGAGTGAAGGGGGCGAGCTGGAACTTAAGGCACCGCACAAACCGTGAGAAGAGATAGCTGCAGCGGCTGCGAACCTGCGAGGAGGAGGAGCAGCAATGGGTGACGAGAGTAAGCACAATGGTGGCTAATATAAGCAATTTATATCAGTACGAAATCCCACACGCTGAGTTCACACACTCAGAATTATTAGCTACTCCCTGACAGTAATACTTGAACGTTATTCATTTTTTTTGCACTGGCTGACTGGCGATAATACCAGAGTACTATTTAATCACTTCCGAACTTGTACGTCTACACCACATGCATTTTATGAACTATAATTGATTTTTAATATAAACTGCTTGGAAGCAGGGTTGCTGAGTCGAAATTGGTAGGAGTCGGACATTTATTGGAACCAAGAGTCAGGGTCGGAAACTGGCGGGACCTGAGAGTCGGAGCAGGACTTGAATGACCCATCCACCGACAGAGTCACTCTGCCAGAAAGTCAACAAAAAGTAGCTTGGAGTGGCATCCTTAGACACACCCACCTTGGGAGACGAGTTCCTCATTCCTCTGTGGTCGAGGAAGGCAGCGAGCACAAGGGGGATGTGCTGAGGCTCCACAATGAAGAACTTCTCATAGCGTGCGACGCACTCGAAGAATTGGAGAGCGACAGCAGGGTGGGAGTGGCCGCTCACTCCGCACGACACGAGCAGACGCACCATGTCGCACATGGCGGTGCTCTTCATCTGGTTGAAAAATTCACTCATGTATACTCCAGACTCTAGAGTCTGGAACAAAAAGCAACAATAAGTAAGGTGCAAACCATGACAATCTAGTTAGCGCGGTAATGGTGGTAACAACTGAATAAATAAAATGTGCATTTGTGCAAGCAATCAAAAAGTAAGCGCACTTTAGAATGAAAAATCAAAAACATATATACAAAGAAAAATAACAGTGCAAGCATAGCAGCATGCAATACCTATGACATGGAAACATAATAAACTAGAGCACTCTAAAAGCTGATTCCTCCGCCAAGCAAGGCAACGTTACCGAAAAATACAAATTGGCTCTGAAACTATCAATTATTTTTTTTTTCAGCATCAAAATCCGGTCATTTGGGCCTTTAGTGGTATTGTCCCGCTATATTCTAGCCTTTTGATAGTATTAACTGCTTCTGTAATTTTTTTTAAGATCCATTCATAACTTTTTGAGTTACGTTGCTGAGAAACATTAGCAATACACAAACAGACGAACCGATCATCACCAAAATTTGATCATTCATGACTGTTAACATTTCTAATAATTCCTGAAAATTTCATAAAGATCCATTCATAACTTGCTGAGCCATTTTTTGCTAACAAACAAAATCAAATACGGAAACAAACAAACAAGCAGGGAAGCAGATCATCACAAAAACTTGGTCATTTACTCTTTGTGATGTACCTACGCAACAATTCTTGTAAAAATCAGTCCATACTTAACTTTTTGAGTTATGGTATTAAGAAAAAAGAGCCAAACAAATAAACAGTTGAACAGATTTTGACCAAAAGTTAATCATTTTACTCCTCACCTAAGAGGCTTGTAATCCCTGAAAACTTCGTAAAAATGCGTTTATAACGGTTTCAGTTATCTTGGAGGCATACAAACCCTCAAATACAGATAAACTCGACAGAAACATAACCTCCACGGCGGAGATAAGAAAATAACCATCATGCTAGTGCAGCGCTGGATCCAGGCCCATGAAAAAGTTGCAAAGTGCTTCTGCACAAAAGGCTAAAAATTGTGCGAAAGGAAGGAATAAGAGTATAAAAACCGGAGATAATTGCACCCAAAAGCCATTCATGATTAGGGTAATGGCTACCGATGTTATTGGATGAAACCTTAGCACTCATTACATAGCATGCGGACAAAAACTCGCAGAGAACAATCGTTAATTGTTCATGCAATTGAACGTCATGTCTCCCGACTCCCGTATCTACTCGTTAAGGATACTGGGCTTGGACAGTGCCCTTTTGCTATGAGGATGTCCTTCCTGCCGTGAACCGGTGACGCTTGCTGGACTCGAACCTTCAACTTACTGATAAAGCAGCGGGAACTGCATCATTACGCCACGGCAGTTATTTTTAGAATCGTCATTAAAGTAAATTCACATGACGAGTAAGTGAAACGCTTCCTATATAGTCATTTGGGGTAAAAACGGGACAAAAATCTTAAACATGACGCCATTCCTAAACTAGAAGTCACAGAGATCTGCCGTTTGCAGGTAAATTGCGGGGGTGGTAGGGGTACATAATGCATATAAGTTT
>LQNS02277217.1:3995593-4008178 GCA_001587735.2 Parhyale hawaiensis | reverse complement strand
GAGCTTGTTTTCATCATTTAAAACTTGTCTACTAGTTAACAGATCTTCACTTCCTTTGGGTGATTCGTTTCCTTTGGGTTCCTTTGGGTCTTTTTGGATTCCTTTGGGTGATTCGTGGGACCCCCGCATGCCCATCTATTACCGAATATAGGTAGGAATCTTATTGCGTTCGGTAATAGAAAGGCATTCGGTAATTGAGACATTACCCTAACGACATGCATGTTTTTTACCTGCAATGTCTGATCACCCTCCCCCTCCTGTAAGCCTGTAAGGGATGCTAAGTGGTCTCATGAAAAAATTACCAGAAGCTAGTCCAATATGTGTACTACGATGTCAAACACTGATATAGCGACTTCAATGCAAGCAAACTCCTCAAAAAAATTATTTCTCGAGAGTGGTAGTTTTCATAATACCAAAAAAAGAGGCACATTTTAATACATATTTCCCATTCAAAAAATTCCTAAACTTTGAGTTTGGGGAACTAAAATTTATGACTTGCAGGACATATTAAGAATTTCTTTAGCTACAATTTGAGCCCTAGCTGATCTTCCTAGCATCAATGGTTTGTCTTGCAGCAGTTTTTTAATGGAGGGGTGTAAAAGTGACCAGAGACTAAGACGGTGATCGGAGACTAACACCTTTACCCTACCAACAATTTTTTTATAACAAAATAGGCCCACTTTTACTAATTCATACATAGGCTAGTCAGTAACCTTACTCCAGGAACTAGGTAGCCTACCTAGCTAGCTACACCAACTCCTGGTTCCAGAAACGCTCAACTAGTTAGGCTAATAAAGTTAACCCTACGACTCCAGAATCTCCAGAGCCTGGTCACTGGTGTAACTAGCCTAAGTCACTAGTTAGTTAGGTACGTACAGCAGTATTGTTGACGGTATAGAATTACCTACAGGCAGTTTCCAGCTAAAGAGAAATTGCACAAACTCACAGAAGCATAATCATCAATAGGCACATGGCCGCACATCTTGTTATAGCACAAACATATCCATTCCTTCAGAAATTTCGAGCAAATGGTAATTAGAACAATTACTGCACAAAAAGGCCAAACAACAAGCCTCAGCTGATGTAACGCAAAACACACACAACTTCTCAATGGTTCTCAGCATGGCATCCGCATCATATTAGGTTAAATGACAATCGCGCCGCCGGGGCATGAGCATCACGCTCTCAGCTGATCGCTCTACTGCGTCCCACTGGAAAAGAGGCCCTAACTACAGAAATAACATGAATAGTTTCCCCGAAAGCAATTTTCATCGGACAATTGTGCATTTCTCAAAATTTCATTTCGGCCCTGCATTTCATAGGGTATTTAATAGGAGTATTCATAGTACACCAAACTCACTTGTCTGTATAATACTTGTCTGTATAGTTACAGAGGAACCCAGAAACATTAGCAGCTTGTAGAACCTCTAGCACTCTGACCGCTTACAGGCGTTGAATCTATAGTTTGTGAAGAGTAACTAGGCTTATTACAGTAAACTTGATTAAATACTAAAAAAATTATTCGCGGGATGTCTTGCATACCTGCAAATCGCCTATTTATTCTAGCTCTCGTGGTAGGAAATCGTTGACACTCGCTGAAGCCACTCCACATCCAGTTCGTTAGTGAGGCACAGTGGAGATCATTCAGTTGCCAGTATGTGGCAATTTAGAACTCGCTGTTCTGTGAAGTTGTCTTGTTGGAAAGTATTGCCCAGCTAACAACTTTGCCTTGCTTTTACATAGATAGCACGTCGTGTTTTGGTGGCTAAACGTGCTAAACACATCGATCTGTGGACTCCAGATAACGTTGTTAGCACGTTGTGCCCAACACGTTGTCTCACAACGTGCTGACAACGTCATGACAAAATTCATAGCTAACTGACATTGTCAATTCAGCTCCAGGTAACGTTGTTAGCACACCGCATCACAACGTGCTGGGCACGCTCTTAGCATATCGCATCATAACGTGTTAGGGACGTAGTCAGTACGTTGTATCACAACATACTAAGGGACCGTCCGGCACAAGGTGCTAAAGACGTGCCCAGCACGTTGCTGGCACGTTAGGATGTCGCGAAAGGTTAGAATCTGAGAGCTCATTTGACGTAAAGTAATTTTAATTATAAAATTCAATGTAACTATATCGGATGACTGAAAGCTCATGCTCGCCTATATGGTAATACCCGGTTTCCGGAATATCTTTCGGAGTTGAATCATCTCGAGGACGCTCCTCTGATTCCCGTGAAGTTGTTTTATTCGTGCACGGGTGATATATGAAAGGAGAAAAAAACTACAAATTTCGGATAACCCGAAAAGATTTTCGCTTCGGCCTGAATAGGTAAGCATGAGTTATTTCTAAGAACCTGTTTTATGTATTCATGTTTTAACGTGGTTGAATTCTTTCAGACGCTATCCACATAACTTCGAAATTTGATAGTCTCACGTGTTCATGCAACACATGGTTCAAAACGGAGCCCTCAGATTCCACCCTTGCGACCAAAAATATACTGCCTTATTACGTATGAGTTTGACAAGTGTTACAATGTGTTTGCTTAGATATGACCCCTTCCTGTTCAACCTTTATATTGCGGGTAAATTTTAACCCTTTGGCGCAACATTGCAGTGTTTATGTTCACAGGAATGTGAAGTGACAATAACTATATAGCAAGGATAGAATAGTTTGAAGTGTGTTAGTGATAATTACTGAAACAGCTAGCCAAGCTAAACGTACTCTTCCCTCCACCTATCTTAGTGTTTTTTTATAAGTATTTAAACCTTTGAAACCCGATTTGCTCATGTGTGAGTCAGCATGGCGGGTACCGGTAGAGATCAGAAAGCAGAAGCTAGGACGAGAACTAGCAGAGATGGTAGTGGCATAGGGAAGGGAGATGGAGATAAGCAATTTTTTTGTGCAATGAAGTAAATGCGAAAAGTGGTTTGGAAATGATGAGCTGGGGCTTCAGAGAAAAGAGCAGGAAGTAAATAAGCTCTACCTTGTGTGCATAGACTGTATGCAATGTATGAAAGCAGAATTAGATACGTTAATGGAGAAAGTGCAAAAGTTGAAGGCAGGGTCTGGTAAGAGAGGAAATAAGAAAGACGTAGCATCCCAAATAGGAAGTAAGCTTAGAAGTAGAGGAGTGTAGGCTGTAAGCCAGGTTGTAGAGTGTGGAGTGCAGGCTGTTGTGACGGAACCTGATCCACTGAAACTGACTTATCGTGAGGCAGCTCAGCAGGGGCTGGAGAAAGAAGGGAACCATGATGAGAGGAGTAGTAGTAGTAGTAGCAGTAGTAGTGAAATAGCCAAAGAGAAAAAGACTGTGTCGGGTTGTAGTGAAGGCAGCAATTCCAAAGTCATATCTCGTAGAGAATTGGCGTCAGGAGCTGCATGTGAAGTTGTACGTGAGGAGGATGAGAAAACAGGTGGTAACTGGACACTGGTTGGAAAAAGGGTATAGGGAAGGGCAATGCGAGTTGGGTGGGTGGAGCTAGTGGTATGGGCACATAGGTGGCGCCGGTGCACCCCTTAGGAGTGCTGTCACGCAGTCCCCATGCAACCAACCAGATAGGCAACAGCCAATCAGAAATCACAGGAAAAGAACTAATAATATTATGTCAGTGAAACTTGTTGGAGACAGTATGATAGCACGGTTAGGACTGCGAGTAACAGCATCAGTGAATGCTTGCAAGGTATTGAGAGGTGCGGGAGTGAAGAAGATAGGACAGGTGGCAAAGGAAGAGAGGGCCAAGATGGAGGAAGGAATGCTAGTTCTTCAGGGTGGAGGCAATAGCTTGAAGGCCTTAGGAGCAGTGAAAGAAATTCTTGAGTGAATAAAAGATGTGAGAAAGAATATATGTGTTGATGTGGCAGTAGTGGCACTTATGCTAAGGCCAAGTGAAGATAAAGGGTTTGAGAGAGAACGACATACTGCAAACAGAAGGTTGTGTGAAGAGCTTGTGAAACTCAAGATCAGAGGGGAAAAACACACTGTGAGTTTTGTTGATGTGAGCCCATCACTTAATAGGAACATGCATGCCATGGATGGGGTGCATCTGAATGATTGGGGGCCGAAGTAGCCCAGAGAAGGATAGAGCAGGTAGTTAGGGCAGGCTAGTTTAGGTACAGGATTAGGGGGTGACAAGCAGAGCAGAAGTGGTGGCTTGGTAAATGGTAAACTGCGCATAGGATGTGTGAATGTGAGAGGATGGGGACTTGGAAAGCTTGAAGATGTGTGTAAGGAGATAAAAGTGCATGAAATGGATGTGGTAGGAGTCACAGAGACACACATACGTGCAGATGCTAGAGTGTGTAATGAAGACTATGACCTGCTGTGTAAGGGGAAAAATCTACAGACTATCAGAGGTGGGGGGTTTGACCCTCATTGTGCGAGAAAATGCTGGTCTAGAAGTAGAGGTTCTAGATGTAGGTAAGAGTGCCATGAGTGAGGATGTGCTAGCTGTGAAAATGGAATGGAGGAGTGAGTCTGAGTATGCAGTGAGGAAAGAGAGCTCGATGACTGTGGTACGCTACATGACTGTACAAGGGGAGAGGGCAGCAATTGAAAGCAGGAGCAAGTATGCATGTATGCAACAAATGGTGGGAGAACACTCCAGTATGCCTGAGTAGTGCCGCTAGGGGTTAAGCAACACTAATTTATCCCTAATTATTAAGCTGAATCTAAACACCACAGGAAGGGAATGAAACGTTACTAATGCAATGAGAAAGAGTATATTTGCGGGTTGTTTTGGGGTTGCTGAGTTAGGGTAAGGGGCTGCTTCCTGTGTGTTTCAGTTCCTTCCTGCACAGGGAAGAAATTCTCAATAAGCTACTGTGCAGACATGGGGACATGTGCGTACTTTATAAAGTTCTTTAGTTACGAGGGAACAGATATGGCTACAAGCCCTATGCTGTGGGTTAGGCACTTAACTCGTTTGTTCCGGTTTGTTCGGCATGTCGCCTCGACGGACGTGGCCGTACTTCACGGGCGGTTGTGGCTGTGGTATACTGCGTAGAATCCTGTTGCTGCAGGTTTTCTTGGTTTTGGAGTGGAGTAGTTTCATGCGTAGTTGACACTCCACTTTGGATTATAGAGACGTGCTCCACAGCACGGTTGTAGCGCAACTGACGTGTGGGTCGCGATGGAGCACTGCGGCTGCGACGCACCGTACAAAAAGGCTTGCAAGCAACCCTCCCTACGTCCTGTTGGGGTCTTTGTTCAAGCTGTTAGTGGGGCATGCAATTATTTATTTTTGATTTGGCATCTCATACACGCGATGCAGGAAACATGTACTTGTAGTTATTTTATAGGGATAACTAATTTAGAGCTTTGCGCTTGTAAGATTTTTTTATTTAGATTAATTTTTACGTATTCATGCTACGAGATTGCTATATAAACTACTTATATAATACTCCAGTGTTGTTAATAGATCTAGTATGGAGCTGTACGAGGAAATCCGCAGGGGTTAGTAGAATTCGCAGTTTATTTGAATACTACGCCCTAGGTTCGGTACTCCTACTATGTTGAGATGTGGCAACATGTAGTATTCTACACATATTGGGATTAGCATTACAGTTGAAACTTATTTGAAATATTAAATATTTATACTCATTATGTACATGTGCGCATCATTTACAACTGAAATGTTGCGTTTCAGCAAGTTAAATGTCCTCTGAAAAAAAAAACAATGATAAGTGCGTACGCACTTCTTGTGCCACGTCTTTAGAAGTGTAGCTGGCTGCGGCGCTGCCAGATTTACGCTGGCTGCAGAAGTGCCAAACGTATCCGCATGTGTAGGCAGTGAACCGCTGTGTTTAAGGGATTTTGATTAAATAATGGTTAAAGTACGTTATGAAATGCATTGTTAGCTACAGGCGAGAATGCACAGCGCCGAGATGCGTCTTGTAGGACATCACAAGTGTTGTTGCTGCATTCTGTAAACCTGGAAAGAAATAAATATTATTATATGACTCTTTCGAATTGTTGCGGGTGCATACTGCTATCTGAAAGTGAGAGTGTACAGATTGAGGTGTGACATGCCTGCTGGCGTGGCACCACACCTGTAATGATTATGGGTATATAATGGACATATAGGTATTTTAGGGAAAGCAACGAACGGCAATGGGGAACTGTTGAATGTGTTTGCTTATGAACTGGGTTTGGTAAATCTAAACATGACATTAGCTGAACGGGCTATAACATGGTCAGCAAGAAATACACAGTCAGCGTTGGACTATGTTTTAGTGAACGAACAAGGTAAGGCACACGTGAGTAAGATGTGGGTAGATGAGGAAGGAGAGTTTGATATTGTGACAGACTATACTAGAGCACTCTGAGAGTGCATACCTCCGCCAAGCGAGGCAACGGTAGCAAAAAAATCAAATTGGCTCTGAAACTATAATTTTCTTTGTATAAACTTCAAATTCTAATCATTTGTGCCTTTTGATAGTAATAACAGCTTGTGCAATTTTTTTGAAGATCCGTTCATAACTGTATGAGTTATACTGCTAACAAACGTTATGACAAACATGAGTCAAACATACAAACGAACGAACCGATCTGCACCAAAATTTAATCATTCAAGTCTTTGAACACTATTAACAACCCCTTGAATTTCATAAGGATCCATTCATTATTTTTTGAGTTATTGTGCTAACAAGCATAAAATTAAATACAGTGACAAACGAACGAACAAACGGATTATTACCAAAATTTGGTCATTTACACTTTGTTATATTTCTAACAACTTATTTTAATTTAATATATTACCATCCATAACTTTTTGAGTTATGGCGGTGAGAAAAATTAGGTAGACAAACAAACAAACAAACAAACAAACAAACAAACAAACAAACAAACAAACAAACAAACGGATGGACATATCTTCACCAAAAGTTAGCATACCTAACAGACAGACAGACAGCCAGACAAACACGACGAAAACATAACCTTCTTGGCGGAGGTAAATATGCTTGTGGTAGAGTATGACAGCCGCAAAGTAGTAAAGCAGAAAGAAAAGAAAAAGACTGGGCGTTGGAGACTGAGGGATGCAGACTGGGAGCCATTTCAGTGTGAGTTGGGGGATATTGACTTTGATGGTGATTGAATTGATGAGATCAATGAGAGGTGTGTGTGTGACAGGGAGGCAGCAATGAGGGCGATTGGGTTTGTGAGAGAAGGCAGGCGTGGAAGGGATAAGAGCTGGCTTACTGCAGAGGCGAGGGACATTAGAAAAGAATGGAAAAGAAAAAACAGAGAATCTAGACGACTGAGGCAGGTGCGAGAACAGAGAGTTGAAGCTGAACAGGCATATCAGGCTGCCTGAGAGGCTTACGTTCAGCAGCAACGACGGACAAGGAAAGTGATTCGGGAATGCATGGTGCGGTATAAAAGATAGCGAGTGAGATACTTGGTACAAAATTGTGTACGAGGGGGACGAGAGTGGTTCCACTTTCTTAAGAGTGACAGTATCCCTGATCACCAAGAAGTGGAGGGGTTACTGATAGGGGAGAGTATGTGACAGATATAGGAAGGATAGAAGTGACTATTAAAGACTACTGGGAAACATAGGGGGGATGAATGAGGAAGTGCATATCCAGCAAAACTGCGTGAGTCTTGAGAGGGTCGATATGAGTGAGATGGATATTCCAATAACTAGGGTAGAGGTTAGCAAGTGTGTTGAATGTCTGAAGAATGGTAATGCTGTTGACTTAGATGGGATACCCTACGAAATGTATGAGAATGGCGGTCAGCAGATGATAGGGGTATTGACTAAGTTATTGAATGTAGTGCTAGAGAATGAATGTGTTAAAAAAAATGGAATGAGTGCAGGCGTACCCTGCTGCACAAAGGGGGACACAAGAGTAAGAAAGAGCTGAAGAATTACCGGCCTATTGCCTTAGCTGACACTATTGAGAAAATCTTCTTTGCTATCTTGAATGACCGACTGAGTAAGTGTGTTGAGCGAGCGGGAGTGCTGGGTGAGGAACAGAATGGTTTTAGGAGTGATAGAAGAGCATAAGATAATATGAATGTTGTGAATGAAGTCATTGGACGAATGAAGAAAGAGGGTCGACGAGTGTACTTGGCTTTTCTGGATATTGAGAAAGCATATGATAGAATGAATAGAGAACTGTTGTGTGGTGTCCTAGGACATGTGGGACTAAGCACAAAGATAGTGAATATCATCAAGACTATGTACGTGAATACGAGGGGAACATACAAGCTAGGGGACGTAGAGACGGACTGGGTAAAAAGCAAGAGGGGTGTGCGCCAGGGATGTGTGCTGTCACCAACTTTGTTTAGCCTATATACCGAGGAATTGGCTGCTAGGTTGAGGAGGAGGGGACTGGGAGTGAATGTTGGTGATGACCAGCGACTGTGTTTGCTCTTGTATGCCGATGATGCATTAAGTGGATGAGTGAAAGTGGATAAGAATTGCAACAGATGCTTGATACTGTGAGTGGTTATGGTAGGGATTTCCATGTTAAATTTAGTGCTGAGAGGAGCAAAGTACTAGTAGTAAACTCAGCAGCAGATGATGAAAATAGGGTATGGGAGCTTGGGTGCCAGAACATAGGGCGAACGAGAGACTACAGATATCTTGGTGTATGGGTGGATGAGCTTGGGTGTGATAGAACTAAACATGAGAAAGTAAGCAAGGCAAAGGAATGGTGGGGGCGACTGTGTAGTGCGGCCCGCTTAAGGGCTTGCAAGTATGAAATTCTGAGAGAGATCAGGAAAGTGGTGGCTGTACCATGTGTGATGTATGGTATGGATGTTGTGCCATGGAATGAGAGTGATATCAGCAAACTAGAAGTGATGCAAACAAAGGTTGCTAGGGCAGCTCTCAGTGTACCAAGGTCCAAGGTGGACAGCAACAGAGGCACTCAAAGGGGATATGGGATGGAGCACATTTAAGGAACGCATGATTGAAGGGTATACTGAACAATAAAGTACGACTGGAACTTATGGATAGTGGAAGATGGGTTAGGAAGGTGCACCTGTGGAATGTCCGCAAGAGCAAATGGGTAAGAGTGTGTAGACGTACAGTTGATGTTTGTGGCCTACAAGTTAGGTGGGCACACCAGGTACCTGGACTGGCTAGAGATGAATGACGAGTGCTTCTGGAAGCAGGGGAAGGTCTGGATTGGAGTGTGCTGCAGTGGAGGAAAGAAATTGAGCAAGTGAATCGTAACCGCAACCTGAAATGCGTTTGCTGTTACCGATTCTTGACTGCGACACTAGAGTGCCATGCATCGACGGATGTTGTTTGTTTGTCTAACCACGAATAATAGTAAAATTCTTGTGTCAATAGTTAGGTACTTAGCAAATCTCCGAATTTTTCTTGTTGTTCAAAAGTCAATATTTTTGTACACTTTATCTGAATTGGAAGTTTCTGAACGGTTACCTGCGTTACTGTAAGCCGAATAACAGCTGTCGTTGGGATTTTTCGTGTTGTTATCGCGACTCAATATTTGAGCGTGGGGTGACACGGGTAGCGCGAGTAACCCTGGGCAGTGCTTGCAACACGCCTCAGCGGTTCCCAGACTTTCCAAGGTTGACGCGCTCTTGATTTCCTACCGCAACCGTCAACAATGAAGGCAAAAAAGTTGAGATCATACTATATTAGTAAATCTTGGATTCTGATTTGCTTATGAAGGATGCATTGGAACTCTCAAACGTTTTAATCGCAAGAAATGAGCGAAGTCAGTATTTCAGAACAACGCAATGCTCCTCATTCGTGAACGTATTAAGTGAAATCATTAAATGTATTCAGGCCGGCAGTCAAGTGTCGCTCAAAACATAAAATACATCATCTTATTATTAATGCAAACTAGTAACACTGTGCTTCAGCTCAACATTTTAGCTTCATCAAAAAGCTGCATAGAAAGTCGACTGGGAAAACGAATACTTCTTGCTGTACATAGCACCATTTTCTTACGCTGATCATTTGTTACATTTGTGTAACGTAAGCTGACAGTATGTTGTAAGTTGTGTACAGTATGTAAAGCTCCACAGAGATGTGGCTCCTGGACCGTTAGTCTTTTTAATCTGGCCTGCGGAAAATTTAGGACCTCAAATGTAGTAACTCATTTGGAGTTCGTATTATATGACTTATTAAATCAAAAATTCAATATCTGCAGCAAATATATTATTTATTATCTTTGATAAGTATGCATCGGGTGCTGTTGGCCCGGCCCCGGCCCGTCTGTCAACTTTAAACAGTTCGTGTAACCCCTGAGTCAAAAAGTTTCCCCACCCCAAGTCTAACATAACACTATTCTGAAGGCGCCAGTAGATGCCAATAGGATATACGAAGATGTATTTATTTTGTTCGAAGACAGCGCACTCGTTGTTTCTAGGAAATTTTTGCAGTTTTTTCAACTGGCAGTCTAGAGGTTTTTCCAAGTTATATTTGCCTTTTAAATGCAACGTATTATAAAAAGAGTAATTACAGTCAATAAGTAGTTTCGATGCCGGGAAAGTATGTAAGGCACCAAAGCCACACATAGACATAGTCTAGCTGAAGCTAAGCTTTTTAACTAATCTAACCTCACATAACTCGTACTCTGAGGTAGGCCACAGTCCGTAGCAAGACCGTATTTTCTGCATGCGCATAAAACATACACCTAGAAGTGCGAAGTTCAGTAGTGAAAAGGTAAATATTTACGCTTGCCTTTTAAAGCACGGCGCTTTTTCAAAAATGAGGCACTAAAGCCATGAAGTCGCATTATAAAACAGGGCCCGAGAGACACCTCGGAATTTGTATGGGCGCGGAAAACCCTCTGCGCTCAGCTGTTGCTTCGTGTTGAGTCAGGTTGCCAACTGGCAATTTTATTTACCAAATATAAGAAATATAAGTACTTATAGCATAAAAAATGAGCCGCTGGCGATTCTGGTACTGAACTTATCTAAATTTGGCAATAGGGGAGCTCCGGTTAGATATCTAGCAGTGTTTTAAAAAGTGTGTAATGAAACATTTTGGTTTGGGAATAGCAATCTGGAGAGACATGGCAACCCTTACGTAAAGCGCTCGCCCGTTCTCTCACACACTTAGCATTGTTTGGTGACACTTGGGAGCTTCGTAGAAATCTACAGGTCGTTTAATGCTTCGTTGCCTCATTATGAACAGCAGTAAACTACGAGATGCCCCTCAGCAACATTGACTCTTCACCTCTTAGCGTATTTGTCAACGTCAAGCGATATATTAAGAGGGCTATTATAAATTCGTTAAGGGGACGCGCGAATAATTTATAGCTCAAGTGTAGCAGTAATTTTATTATACCTGGGTAATTTCAACCAAAAAACGTTTCTCTGTGTACTGTGTACACTGATGGTTTCTGTAGCGATGGTGCGATACGTAATATACTGTAAATACAGTACTGTTTAGAGATTAGTAACATGAATGCCTAGCACACCTGCAATTAAAATAAACTCGTTAAATATTTATTAATTTAAGGGCAGTAACGTCGTATGACTACATTACCTACTGATGTATACAGCCGCATAATCATACACTGTTGCCAGCCACAACACAAGCAATACCACATTTTTTTCATATCCTCGATGTCAACTAAAGAAAATACGATTATTCTAGATATCGCTGCTAATCGTCTGTTTCGTTGTTTTCACCGCTTATCAGAGAAGGACTGTAATGACAGCTGCCTTCAGTTCTTATAACGATTCCACGGCTTGGCTCAGGTAATTGGTTTTCTAAAGTAAGGTAATTAAGGTATGCGGTTTTCACCAGTAAGGTTATTAGTTTAATTAATTTCCGTGAATGAATTAATTTATTTTCATCAGTAACGTAATTGAGGTAATCATTTTTCATTACTAAGGTAATCAAGGTGATTCATTTTCACCAATAGGGTAATTAAGGCGACTGCAGGTTTTCCTTCGGTAAGGTAATTAAGGCGACATGTTTCATTCAGTAAGATAATGAAGACAACTAGTTACCAACAGTAAGATAATTGAGGAAATTTATTTTTATCAGTGAAGTAGTATGGCAATAGCTCATAGAGTGCCGGGGCGTATGTTCCGGTGTCTCTTTGGGAATGGGCCTATTGGTTCGTCTACTGCCGCCTATCTAATCTAAGTAATTAAGGCAATTGGTTTTTACCAAGGAAATTGAGGTAATTGGTTTTCATCAGCAAGGTAATTAAGATAACAACTTTCTACCAGAAAGGTACATAGGTAACTGGATTCCAACAGTAAGGTAACTAAGGTGATAAGTTTTCATCACTAAGGTCATTGCGGTCATTGGTTTTTATTAGCAACGTAAATAAAGGTAAATAGACTCCATCAGTAATGTAACTGAGAATTGAGGCAATTGGTTTTCATCAGATGGTGACTGAGGTAATTATAGTTTCCATCAGCAAACTAACTGAAATAATTGGTTTCAATCAGTAAGCTAATGATCGATTGAAGGTGAGGGTTTCTATCCTGGATTCCTGGATGTAGTTCGGGCCCCTACGTCCCGGGTCACGCTGATGCGCCGCCCGATCTTCAGTTCAGCACAGCGCTGCTAGACCGCCTGGGCCCGCTGGTGCGCAAGCTGATCCAGTAGACTGTTGCCCCCTGCAGCCAG
>LQNS02277217.1:3979336-3992645 GCA_001587735.2 Parhyale hawaiensis | reverse complement strand
GCAAGCCAGGGCATTTCTTGGTAGGGGGTACTTGCTCTTCTCTCTCATTAGATCGTCCAGTTTGACCACGATTTGTTTCACCTGCCGGCTGAGTTCTAAAAAAGCGGACGAGTCAATCTCATGTGGTGGCACCTGAACAGTTCCCAAGCCAGTAAGTTAATTATAATCTGACCATTTTATCAAGGCAGTTCGGCCGTGGTCAATTTCCGCTATGGCGTTGCCAATGCGATGGGTATTTCTGAAGTTTTGTTTCGCCCATATCTTAGCCCCGCCCACTACCTGTAAGAATAGAAATCTCGGAGATACCCACGTACAGAATTGACACCGCGATAGAGGAATATGACCACGATCGAACTACCTTGATAAAATGGTTATACTATAAATGTAATTATTTTCATCAGTAAAGTAATTAAGACTTTAGACAATTGGTTGTCAATAGTAAAGTAGTTGGAGAAATTATAGTTTCCATGGGTATTTGCAGTTAACTCTTGCATGATCAACGTCTCCTCCGTACCGTTTTAGCTTCGCATGACACATGTTTCTGCTCTTTTCTGGAAATAAAGGAAGCTATCTATTACTGTGCCTCCTAGCTGGAACGCTCGGAATATATAATAATATGAATAACAATGACCATTTATTATCTTGTATACAGTGGATACACCCAACGAAGGTTTTTTTGCCAAAATTCTGTACTGTAGATCTGTTAGTGCGAAGAGCAGGAGAAATAGTAAATGGTGAGAATCGATTTGCGAATCCCTCGCCACTCGGTGCCCGAGTGCTCCGCGCAGTGTACATAAATTCGTTGTCAGCGATGTAAGCGTCCGAGACTCGAACCCGGCTTCCCAGCGTCCGGTGCAGAGATGCTGTCACTTCACTATGAAGGAGAAATTCGGGGGATTAGTCACATCCTATCTGCTTACACTGAAACCATTATTTATATTGTGTTTTCCTCCACTGCAACGATCAATGATAAGTCTCACTGCTTGCCCTTGAAGCTTCTAGAACGCTTAATCTGCACTGAAGCCTTTCGGGTTTGCCAATGCTGTATTTCCCAGTCGAAATGCTGCATTCTGTCATCTCCAGACATAGATAAATACATAGATATAATGCGTCTCATAATTTCTTGTCTTTCCTTTTTTATTTTGGCTAGTGAACTCTGCCATAAGAAATGACGGCTATAAAATTGTACCGAACTTTTTTGTTCTTCCTTGTGACATGGATTTCGTTGCAAAAGATGTATCGTACCTTCAGGCTTAATTTTCGTTTAATTCAACAATACGTGCGATCGATATCAACATAATTTAGGAACAACAGACTATCCCTCTTGTGAAATCCAGAATTTTAAATGATTGAAAAAATAATAGTACGGTATACCGGTACAACGAATAGGTAGGTATACCGGAAAAGTTCAGTAGCAGCAATAAAAACTGAAAATATGTGGCCACTGCTCAGCATGAAGTTTCAAACTGCTATATAAAAAAAATCAGCTAAAGCAAATTACCCAGAATAAATTGTGAACGAGGGAAACGGATGCTCAGTCGATTGAATAACATGCAAAAAAAAAGAGACTTCTGAAGACTAAACTGATACCCGCAGCGCATCAAACGTGGTAAACCAGAAATGCTTTCGATTTCAAGGTGTCCTTAGTAAAAAATGGCGGCCTTTCTTTCAACTGACGAATTTTTTCCAATCTAATCTTTTCGCATCAGTACGAAGAGACCAACCAAGCAAGCTACTAAAGAACTATGCACTGTTATATAGTGGGATCTTGGCGCTACTTATTAGAGCATTAGTCTGTAAATTTACATTGGATTCCTCAAACCAGTAAAGCTTGAAAGCCTTTCTATGCTTTACGCATCCATAACAAGTGTTTTTTATAGACTACCATAGTTTTCACTGGCCGTGTTACACTGTTTAGATCTACAAACAATTCTGGTAAAATACAGATATTTCTGCTCCTGTCTACAGATATTACGCTTCGACAACCTAGCAACACTGGGTCGTCGTTCGAACGTGTGGACGCGACTTCCAGGCTTCAGTTTAATATAGGCGCCTAATATACAAGAGTAAACACCTCTGTATACACATATAGCAATATGCTATGTGAGCCATAGATTAGGTAGGGGTGTAAAAAGCTATGCGTTGAAATACCATGGTGATCCGACAATTCGTTTAGGATTTATTAGCGAGAAACAGTGTAACACGGCCAGTGAAAACTATAGTAGGCTGTATGAATATAGAATATAAACGGGAACACGTGACTCTAGTTATCTGCCTTGTTGTAGCCATAGCTGGTTCCGTTTGTACCCCCAAATAGAACAACCGTAGCTTGTGAGAGCGAATTCATGTGGCAACACTCACCACCTCATGATCATGTGTGTATGCATTGCGCTTCTATGCTCGGTGTCTGGGGAGCTATGCGTTACGCGTCGTACAATGGAGTCTGGCCATCTTACTGTTCAATATGGCCGCCAGAGCAAGACGAGTTGGATGTGTCACAGCGGGGGTGAATGAGGAGCATGCATGTGGCTGCAGAGAGCCAATGAGAGCCGCTATTGTGCGAGGCTTGCAACTGTTCCACTAAAAAAATTTGGGCGTTGGAGAATTTGATGTGCTGCTGATATACGTTGTTATCCGCAGCAGGATACTGATTTTACTATGAAAGACGTCTAATTCGACCATAAAGAAGCCCAGGTTTGAGCTCAGCCAATATTTATAGAGAGAAAAGTTATTTATTTCTTCTAAGGAATGGAGATATATGAGTTCATACAAAGGTGTGTTCCAAGCAAAAACAACTCCAGCGTTACCTGTTTTATACCAGAGTCACCTACCGCTGAAAAGTGTGGTGCTATCGGTAACCGTTTGCGTACAAAGTAACCTCAGATACTAGTACGTTACATCCAAGTCACGGTGATCAGGCAAAACATTCATCGATTGCACCATGTTAGGCACTCGGAAATTCTTAATCAAATTTTGCGTCATCGCTGCAGCCCTGTTTAGGCTATAATTATGGAGGTGGTATCATGATTATTGAAGTATCCACCAAACTGATTTACATGAAAGACCGACGAATGAAGATGATTTATGGCAAATAGTTTAACTGGAAAATTTGGCATCAAAGAAACATTAAAACTCAAAGTTAAATTTGGAAAATAAAGTCAATAAACGCTTGCGAAGTCATTGGGCAATTCTGACTACCTGTTCACCAGTCGCAGCATCGTTGGTGCGTTCACGTGAGCTTTGCGTTAGCATTGATTCACAAATAAATTAAAAATTCAGTACATAAAGGGCATCGAGATCAATGTTGAATTGACCAAGGGAAAAACAAACAAAGCGCTATAGCTAGTATAGGTGCAATCGTTGCATCGAAACAATAGCGTTATCGGAGCTGTAATCTATCTACTGTAACCCGTCTACTACAGGGCGCCCTGCTGATGACGTGTCCGTAACAAAGCAAAGATCATATATCACCAGTCATCTGACTGAAGAAAAGAATTCTGAGAGATTTATGATTCCATTTTATTTTAGTTAGTTAAAATTACGTACAATACTGATGATGAACATAATGTAGTATATATGGTCTTTCAAATACAAAATAAAAATGCTTTGGTACCACCCATTTAAGCTTACCAGGAGCTATGTTATTTCATTAGGTGCGTGTAGGTTGGCTGTGTTCGGTTCATTAATAAACATTACTCGCTACTCGCAAGAGTTGCATCATGCCAAGCTGGCCGGTATTTAGTTTGTGCGCTAAACTAATACGCGCACAGAAGTTGGAAGCATGTTACCCTCTGTACTGCATGTAACTCACTTTGATGTGGTATAGTTTTAATAAGAAATCCATCTAGCGCTTCCGCATGGCTTTTAATAATATGCAACTCAGATTAATGAATGCACCAAGTCTAATATTTGCTAATATTATTATTATTCGCAAATATCATTAATATTTGCGCAAGTCTAATATTTGCTCAAAAATACACTGATTGTCTCAAAGTCAGGACCAGGAAATGCAGGAGGTTGCTGCCACCCCGGTGCATCTAGGTGCTGTAGTTGGAGTCGGCGCAGAGAACAATATTTCAAAATTGAAAAAAACAACATTTGCTAGTTTGAAAATTATTTTCAAAGCTTTGGATAACTCGGTATCACAGCTACACCTTTCTGTGATGACCTGGCTAAATTTTCGAAAAATCTTGACGTCTTCAAATTCGACCATCTTCGACCCTCCCACCTGATGAGCCGAGGTACAGCGAAACGCGTTGTGGGTAATCAAATTTCTTATTGTGCTTCTCTTCGTTTTCTTCAGTATTATTATTAAAATGTTCAATTGGCAGCTGAAATTGAGTCTTCGAGGCTTCACTTGTCTGAAACTTCAGACAGAAGCTTTGGATTCGTAACTTTGACTCATGTTCCAAGTTTTACAAGCAAGGAGATTGTGCCTGCTCAGAACTCGATTTTCCTGAGCAAGATTGAGTTTCTGGACGTTTCCACGGTAACCGATTGGACGTCAGTGATCCCCTGAGACTCAATTCAGTGGGCCAAGCCAGTGCACCTGCCAGAAGTTTCGAACAAGTGGAGCCTCGAAGGCTCAGTTTTGGTTTCCAATCGAACATGCTCTCGGTGAACACTAAAGCAACTCTAGGCATGTAGCGGACATCGCATGTGCTATAGGACACTAGGCGGGGCCGAGGGCTACGGAAGGCGTTTTCGATTCTCCATAACTTGTCCGAAACTTTCAATCCTGAGCACGATGGATAAGGGGTCAAGCATTAATCGTAGGCCGATAACGACTGAAACAGCCTTCATTTAAATTTTAGCGTCATCAGCATGAATTTTGATCCAACGTAGTGAATTCAGTGTAGCTACATGGTGAAAGTTTTCAGAGTTCAGTGCTAATCGGATTATCTCGATCAAAGTTGGCGAATCGGGCATTCCTTTAAAAATCAGGCCTGCTGTTCTCCGCCAAATTAACTTAATGGTAAGGCCAAATTGAATGAAAACTTTTACAAGCTGGCGAGAGACTTGCTTCTGTTTTCTTCTAGTAGACTGTTGCATAGGAAGCAAAGACTTAACGGGAGGACTTACCGCTAAACTAGTATGGAAAAGTGACATCATCAATGACGTCACATCTACGAATGGTATAGGTGAAGAGCCTTTGAACATTTGATAAAATATCGCCAAAAAGTTCTCAGTTGCAAATTTGTAACCCTTATATACAAAAATAAATGAAAAGAACATATACAAATTGAACAATAAACATAGTTATTAATCAAATCTTGCAGTGGAGGCTGGTAGAGGGTCTCACAGCATCAGAGGCAAATTTTGAGTTGTGATGGCGCCCTGATTTCATTCCTTTTCGAAACAAAACCTTACTTTCACGTCATATTAAGTTCATACTACTCTTCACAAAACATCTTGCTACTGAACTGCCAGTTATTTGAGCTGCACCTATACACATGAAACGGTAAATTGGTTATCGTCACTTACGAGACGTTTGAGCCATAACTGTTTTTATGGTTTCCCTCGTGTCAACAACCTGACATTACTTTTAGTTATGGTCAGGATTAAGAGCCTAATCAACGGAAACCTGAGGTCCCACCTTCAATTACTTCGATTCGTCGATTTGACGTCATTCCGCTGATATGCGGTCCCGGCTAAGTATGTTTTTAGTCTAGTTGAGTCCACCTGTAACACTCTCTGCTTCCTGGTCCCATGTATAGGATAGACAGTCTGCCTGATGCTCTGGAAGTATGTAGCTGGATTTATCCCCAAATAGCAGGGATATACCTTCCGTTGCTCATTGCGACAATTTATACTGCTCTTAACGCAAGGCCCGATCTAACTTCCCTTTACCTTATCCAGTACTGCGTGGTTGTGATATTAACCGTACGTTTACAGGGTGTCTCAGAAAAAAGGTAATCCAAGTTTAATAATTTATTATTTGAATTCTGCTCTACTCATACATATTTAGTAGCCATGGTAATAAAATTTAGAACAAGAGCTTTCAAATGAGACTAGTACACGCCTTTTTACCCTACTGTATAGATGAATAACAGCTACATATACTTATGTCAACGAAAATGCATTGGTGCAGTTATACGACCATAGTTATATAGTTATAGTTATATAGTTATACGGTCATAGTTATATGGCTATAGTCATAAATTTTGCATTCAATTCTTGGGGCCAGCAGAATCTTCTCTCATTGGATTACCAGATAAAACTGCCAGACAGGTTATGCGTCTCTCGCTTCTTCGATCACCGGAGTCCTGTCAATAGAGACTGCCTGGGAGAACAACTCCAGACACGCGCATGCATGGGTGTGTTCCCCTATCGTGATGGCTTGGATCTGTGACAACATGAGGCTAACGCCGTGCAATAATGGCATCATGTCTTAATATGGAGACTTCGTTACGGGCCACCCACCACGCTGCCGACAGGTTCTCAAACACTGAACTGCATGTATAAACGAATGCCAATTCAAGAGACATGTAAAGACATGCCAGTCATGTGAGTTATGCGTAAATGTTTAGATTATGCAAACAAATGCTGACTGGTGCGACCATAGTTATTCCTCATTCATGTCTTGACGGTTTTCTTTTAAAGGCATGCAAGTTCACACGTTAGTCAAATGAACAAGTATCCTCAGCTACGCGAGCAAATGCGTTGCGTTGCTGCGCCCGTTCAAACTGCCTAATTTGAATGCACACTAACTCTCTGAGTTAGGCTTCACTCCAAGCGCGAAGAAATATCCGAACATTACTATAGTGACTCTTGCTGAGAAAACTTACTTGGCGGTTAACATTTTAATTTTTTTCTGGTAGACACACTTGTGTTTTAAGGCTATAACGAAATATTCAGATGATTAGAAGGTAGAACTCTTCCAGTTAACTAATGCGTCAAACCAGCTTAAGGCTGTTCCGCACGACAGTCTTTTGTATGTGTGCATCCACCATTTGCCTGGGTCATTCTAAACACTACAGTACATCTCTGTCAAGATATGTTAATAAAATGTTAGCTGTCGAGTGAGTGACTCAAATGAGATATTTTCGATTCATTTGAATGAAAAGCTGAGTTTTAAGTCTCACACTGAATATATATGTAGAGCGTAGGCTACATATGTAGCGTACTTGGTGCAATTTATAGTGTCTTAAGCTCTTTCAGTTTTAGTCCAGAATATCGTCGTTTTGGGCGGTGCCCCTTGGTCCCACTTTCAAACTCTCTTAAGAAGTTTTAAATAATAAAATTCGATGAATTTTACGTATAAAGCTCAATGCATACAATTAACCTTTGATGAACAGTTATGAAATATACTCATCCTTAGAAATGATACAGTTTCAAGATATTTACGATTATTTCTTTCTGAACTTCTTTCGATTTGTTCGTCGTTGCCATTTTCAAATATTTTAGGCATATATCAGTCCACTTATTCCCCAACAAAATTACGAAACGAGACGTACGTACTGTTATCAATCTTCCAAATGCGCTTGTTGATGTTGAGAAACGCACAATGATTTTTCAAACTGTATCACTTCTTATCATAGAACTGCTACTTACCTATTAGATCCCGTTTCCAATTATGTATGCAGAAAATAGATTTAAAGAAAATATCATGCAACTGTATTAGCTGTGGCAATTTAACTTGTCCAGCAAATAATGTGTAACTTTCTAGTGGCTAGACAGATATATCACTGTAAAATGTAACTTCTACCGTTCTTAACTAACTTTTGTTTTGCATCAATATCTATCTGTGTGTAATAAATGTATAAAGATAAAGTCAACTTTGACTGTACTCTCCCTTGGGAAACAGACATGCACTGGTTCGTGCTGCCTGCACACATAAGCCAACTGGGTCCCCGAGGGATAAGCATAGCTGCAGCCGACACCGCGCGCAGTTAAGAACTATGGCGCAATAGCGGATGACTCAAGGAGCCTTGCCCCGCCCCTCCCCCCCCCTTGCCTCACACTTTTGGCAAAATAAGTGCCCCTACGGTAGCTGTGCACACCAACCTTGTTCCTAACTCAGCGCACCGGGCTCCACAAAGATCTGTCACCAGGCTCGGGGCTCGTTCACGGCACCTTCAGCACAACTGTGCAGCCGACACCTATCCTCTAACTTTGCTTACATGACGCTAGCTATGTTTGATGTGTCTTTTCAAATTTTGAGAGAATAAGAAAGCTGTACGTGCACTTTTCTCTTTTTTAAGCTGATGCAGTAACTCACGCGAACGTAGGGCCCAAGTCTCTGGTGTGAACGGGCCTTTAATTGCACATGCTCAGTATTTGCAAGCATCGATAGGTTTCAGTGCCATTTATAACTCGGTGTTTGCGTGAAGTTTATTGATAGCGTTTTATAGAAACTAAGGCCCTACATTTCTTTTGATTTCTATTTTAAATTTCTATTTTACTAAGATTTGTAGAAAAATGGCTTTCGATTCATGTTTTGTCCTCGCCTTCACTATTCTACAGAGACGTTAGTGATCGTTTGCGAAACCACCGCCAATATCTCTATTATAAAGATGGAGGATCTATACTCTCAGTCAGTAGTTTTCCCGTACTTCAAAGTGAACTTGTGGAATAACTACTCCCAAGTTGTCGGTACAGAGACAGTAAATGCGTTTTAAACTAGTCTTGATAAACATTGGGAACAACACTCTCCACAGCTATAGGAACACATCCTCCAAGAGTCACAAACTCTTTACAGCTTAAACAGCAGAGGCCACATTTATCCATTATCTTTCACGCCCAACTAACTCAAGATATCCGACGGATCTGCAGAAATTGATCGTGCTTGCTCGATTAACTCCTTGGCTGTGCTTATTCTCTTCTTCTTTTCTTCCTTAGATATCTAAATGATGCTGACACCACGGCAATTGCTCACAGAGAGCCGGAGCGTAAGTCCCGGCCGCTCTCTGGTATTGGGCCCGTTAATTGGCTCGTCTGCTGGCAGCTATGAACAAAGTTCACATATACACTAGGATGTAGATATCAGGTGAATCTGTTAGGCACCTTGTATTGTGGACATTCTAACTGTATTTCCTCCTCTGCCAGCCCAGCAATAAACTTTTGGAAACTTTGCTGCCAGAAGTTTCGACCGTCTTCAGGCCATAGGTTTTCAGGCCACGCATCGCCTACGCCCATTCTTAAGCTAAAAACACACATAATGACGTAAAACCGCAACAGAAACTTACGACCATTGTTGCGGAGTCGGATGGGCATAGCCCGACTCCAATTCATGGGGTACCAGTTTTCCGACTCAGACTCCTTGGGCCCTAAAAATCGTCAATTTCTACAATCTTTCCTAACTGACATCGACTCCTGGCCTTCAAACTTTACCGACTCCTGCTCGGCCGCAGAGTCACTGAACTCACGGAGCCTACAACAACAGGGTCACTACCACTGGCGGTAAAGGCTTAAAAAAAAAAACTGTGTGTGGCAGTGAAAGCAAGAGATTAGAGTAAAGTAATGTAAGCACATTTATTTCTACCCTAAGGGACGTTTTCATACTATAATGCTGTTACATCTCATTAGCTTAAAATTATTGCATGTAATATAAACTAATATGTGTGCCGGGAACATACAGCACGACCTACAACACAAACATTCCTATTCAAAGTCATATATTTCTCTCAATAGGAAGGCCTTCATCAATTGACGAGGTAAAGAGGGCCGCGCCCAGCCCTGGTTGATATTAATGGGTGGGAGTCAGTAGCAGCTAGTAGCTGGTCGGGTTTTGCCTCATAATTTAAACGGTTTTGGGCGCTTTGTTTATTTGTACAAGTTGCTAATGTGATCCTTGCACCCGACCGAAGGTCGCGCAGTATTTTAGACGCGCAATGCATCTTGGGCGATTACTATGCTTAATTTCTTCGCAATTTACAGTTACATGCTGAGAAAAAATATGTGTTTATGCTCACTTATCGTTAATAATGACTTATCTCAATACCGAACTAAATGTTTATGCCACAGTAATAAATGATCTGAGGTGAGGAACAATGCGAAGTAAATGTGAAGCATATATACAAGAGTAATTTCGGACACAAACAATAGTCCTCACGCGTTCGCCTAAGGATAGCAACCAGTACGACACCGATAGGGCAAAGGAGAAGATTCCCAACAACAAATTTTTAGAGTAATAGCCACATGATCCCAGTGGAAATTCATCCTCGAAGATAGTTATCTTATCAACCTGCTATATCTACGTAAATTTTAATCGATTTTACGCATCGTGCAATTTGGAAAGACAACCAATGTCACAAATTCTGGCTGGAGTTCATAATTTTTCCTCGAAAATCAGGCTTGCTGTTTCCAAGCTCGCTTTTGGCAGGTAATGAGTACGTAATGCGAGAACCTTCACTTCCTAGAAGGCAAAGATTATTCCTCTAATCCCTGGAAATTTTAATTTTCTTCCGCCCCTGTTGTTATCTCGACAAACTTCGGCCGTAAATTGAGACATTCTCAAGAACTCAAAACCGGCTGGACCGGTGTAGCGAACCGTGTAGGCAGATAAATATGCAGCGTAAATTACCACATGATAGGACATTTTTAACACCATGATTGTGGGTGCAAGCTTCGACTTTAGAGCTGCAATTTATTAGCAACCGCATTGGACAGAGCACCTGCTGCAGACATGCCGCATGCTCAATATTGCAACGAATCACAGTGTGTTGTTGGCATTGGCGGTGAAAGGGTGCAGTTCTCTCCGCTTGACCTTACCGGGCACATCACGTGCTTGTGTTTATGGTATACTTGTACTGTTTTCTGTGCTGTTGATGAGCTAAGCAGTGGGCTTGTGGGAATTCTGATGGTTTTTGTTGTTTAATTTTAAGTGTTGCTGTCAGCAGACTTTGCAGCTGGAGTTTATGATTATTTGATATTTTCACCAACGGAAAACAAGGAAACTTTCATCCAGAGACCAACTCATGATGATGACCAATAGTAGAGGGCATCATCCATCCATCGCTTGCAGGTTGTTTATTAATCACAGCCGATTTTTTCAACGGCGCTGTGCACGTTAGTTAACTGTGGATGTTCGAAAGTTATCTTATTTTGTTAGTAACATTTCGAGGCGAAGTGAACATTGTCGTTGGAGACTTGGAGCCTTTGCATATTTCGTAATTATAGTGGCGCAACAATGGGCTTTCAGGCCGGTTCAGACGGCAGCCTTTTGCTTTACGTTCATCGTGCGTCACAACCTGCGGGAGCGCTGCTGTGTCTGTAAGACTCTGTATGAATGAAAGCTGCGTAGCATTCTAAGTCGTCAATTTAGTATTCACTCCAGAATTGAAGCGATATCCGATGTTTTACTAGTGACACTAGCCAAGCCAACAAATTTGATCGTTTGTATTGTAGCAAATCTTTTGGCGAAGACACACTACAAAACAGTCGAATGTTTTGAAGTGTAAACAACCGTCAACAATGAAAGTCAAAAAGATGCATTCCATAATTTACTTGTGTACCTCACCTATTGATTACAGCTTAACTTTTTCATTAGGCTAGACTACCCATGAGATATAAAATCCTCAATAAAGGACTTTTGCTTCATATACACTTAGGTACACTCGTGACCCGTGCTATATCCTGCGTTGGGAACAGAATTGCAGTCTTCTATTTATTTTCGAGGGTGTGTCATCGTAATGTCATCTCTAATGTAAAAATATGGTAAAGTGCAGGGAAAAAAGTTGGTTATTTTTTTAAAGCTCCTTCTCTTTTTTTTCGGTCATGAAGGTACTTTACTATTAACGCGTGGAATAAACTAGAGCACTCTGAGAGCACATTCCTCTACCAAGCAAGCCTATATACTATAATGAAAAATTCAAATTGGCTCTGAAACCAGGATTTCGCTTTATCATCGAAAAAATATGGTCATTTGAGCCTCTCTTCAGTAATAGCAGCTTATTTAATTTATTTGAAGATCCATCCGTAGCTTCTTGCGTTATGTTCTCACAAACATATTGACGAACTTTACTCAGATACAGAAATGGACGAACCGATAATCGCCAAAATTTGTTCATTTGTGCCTTTAAAGCGTTCATGATCAGAATCACAATGATCATGATCTTCGTAATCACTGAAAAGCACGAGAACGGTCAATGATTCTATAAACAAACGAGAGCTGCCATGTTTGTTTAAAAAAAAAAAAAATAAATGTCTATCATATTTACTCAGGGAATAATTCTCTTAGGAATTTTAATTTATTTTGAAGTCAATGCATAAGTGAACTAGCAGTATTTGACGCATCTTGAGCGCTCCACGTTCATAAAATTGACGAAACCACTTTTCTGGAAGTCAATATTGCAAACAGTAACAATATTCAATTTATCCTTATATACAAGAAAACATCACGGACTTGGATTTCAAAAAATTTTGCCTGTCCTGTGGCTGGCATCACTCTTTGAACGTACACGATCAGCTCTCGAAAGAAATTACGGTGCGATCAGTTTTCACCGCTGATCACGGTTGATCACTATCAGAATCCCCATCAAAACGTGGTCACAAAAAGGGACGAATCAAGCAGAATCATCCGCGCGGTGGCCACATAAAGAAGACTTTAATCAGTTACTTCTAAGACTTCCAAGAACTCTATCTTACTTCGTAAAGTGGAGATTTCAGTGGGCTCAATATAATCGGGCTGCGCTTAGCACCTGCTACTCGCTTCTATAAGTGATGAAGCTAATTAAGTTGCTATTTGCGTTTCTGGACAAGTTTAGTCGGGGGGGACTTCATGTATAAATCGAATAGGATTGAACTTACTATCATTGAAATATGAAACGGCATTATGTAAAAATCAAAATTGGTTCGTCTATAATTCGCTTCATCAACAGATCCAGTATCATCATGCCTAATCCCATAATGTATGTGGCACTTTTTTAATCTCAATGCAGAATTAAACGGAATAGCAAAAAGACTCTCGGCAACTGTTGTCCCGAACTTGTCTTCATTCATGCGTTGCCACAATTTTCTTACTTTCATGAATTTTCAAAAATGGTGACATTATCATTTAAGGGAGTACGCAGACGAGCGACATCGTCGCTGATTGCGACGGGACAAAACTGTGACCATCATGAGCTTGCCGCGACATTTTAAAGCACACGCAGCGTGAAAGGCGCTTGCGGTTGCAATGATTTAGGGGAAAGTATTACTGTGCGAGTCACAGAAAATAAAAATGGAAAATATCAAATTGAAAAAGTCGACACGAACTAATAATTAAAACTTGACGTTTCGGGATACTTCTCCCATTTTCAAAAGCCTAATAAAATCTTTAATGGATACCTAACAAATTTTTTTTATTTATTTAAGGAGACCTAAGTTA
>LQNS02277217.1:3960265-3976149 GCA_001587735.2 Parhyale hawaiensis | reverse complement strand
ATCCATTAAAGATTTTATTAGGCTTTTGAAAATGGGAGAAGTATCCCGAAACGTCAAGTTTTAATTATTAGTTCGTGTCGACTTTTTCAATTTTATAATTTACCAAAGGATAGTAATGGAAAATATCAATTTCATTAATGTTAATGCTTGTATTTTCCACATGTGCGAAATTGAATAAAACTGACAATATGGAAACTGGATGTCCTCTATTTTAATCGATCTTTCTTGACTGTATCGCATAGACGATTCATCTCTCTCCATTCGTAGCACGTCTTCGACCTTGAGACTGTAGTAGTCTCGTTTTTCTTATACGTTCCTCATCTTCCTTCTTAATTAGACGTGCGTCTTCAATAGTGAGAGGCAGAAGTAAATCTTGAGTAAAACACTGCAATAATCTTGAATGTAACTCCAGCCAGCTTGTATGCATGTGAGCGCTCCATAACCAAGATACGGTATTGTCAACTTAAATATCTGCTTCACTGAAGTTCTGAAAATTTGGACTATGAAGCAAGATTCGTACCGTCAGAGAACGACAGTGTGAGGAATGATATGCGTCATATGGAGCTGGAGGAACACATGGTAATGGACAGAAATACATGGAATGGAAAGCTCTGTTTCAGCCACCCCTTCGAACGGGAATTATACTGCCGTAGAAGAAGAAGAAGAAGAGAAAGACAGTAAGCTAGAAGAAATAGTTGTCTACTACCCGTGAAGATTTATCATCTCGTGAGTGCTCCGTTGGTCATCTGTCGAATTTATACGTCATGATCTGAAAGAAGAAAGTTATAATGTCGGATTCCAAAAGCTGCATACATATTTTTCCGATTTCAAGAAGTGTTTCAAGCAAGAAGCGTTTTCAGATAAAGGAGTAAGGGTCCCACTTTCGACAGCTTTTGCAAGCTGGTCATCGATCTCAAGGAGGCTTTATTAAGTTCCTTGCTTGATCTCTATGAAAACTTAACTACAAAATCTGCAGCCTGGTCTATTTTTCACCTATTTCCTTAAGAGCGGACACGAAATAAATAAATTCACGAAGCGTTTTATGATATAAAGATAGGCTACACAAGCAGGCATTCGGACTCTTAATTAAATAATGCATACAGAAAACAAAACACACTCATTGAGCCCGGCTTTTACATGTGCGTTTTTTGTCGGCTGCCTTTGTATCAGCTTGGAGACGAATGCATTTTATGATTTTGACATTTTATTTGGAATTACAACCATTTAAAGTAAGGCTTCAAGAAAAACGGAGGCGTTTCATCCCGAAGTAGTGAATAGATAACAGGGGAAATCTGCTACACTGCAAGCTCGAACGCGACGAATAAAATTAGCGAAGACCCATCCTGCTCAGTTCGCTCTTCAGTCTTCAGGCAACTTTTTCCAGAGTTTGGTACAGCATTTGTGGACGTTATACCACTCCCGGCAACTTTCGGTTCTCTTGTGCATTGGCCTTCACGAGACCACGACAGATCTATGTATGCCCCCGTTTTGAAATTTTGGATTGTGGTTGTGAGCTGGAGGCGGACTGCAGACTATGGTAAGATGATACCGTAATTAAGATCTCCATAAAGGAGTCTCTATGATTTACCAAAATTTGAATCATAAACTTACTTCCTGCAGTGCCAATCAATCGTTACTCGTTGCATAGAACCGCAGTGCCTGGCGCTCCTCAACACTTCCTATTATACCTACTCGTGTGACTGTCGAAGTCGTCGCATTGACTTTCATTCCTGCACATGAGCTCAGCAGTGTAATATCTATACGCCAATGCTAATTTATAGCCCTCCCTGCAGTGAGTAACTGCGTCTTGCCTTTCTACAGGAACGGAATTATTTGGTGCGCGCGATAAACTCTACACTGAGCATTCAAGGGCTGTGGTGATACTGTTAATCTAGAGCGCGGTCCGAATCTTTAGGATTTTACGGTATCTTTTGCCAATGTAATGTGCCTCTTATTAGTAGTCACCGCCAGCTAGATTACCCTATACCGTCCCGTAGCTTTAGTAGCCTATGTAGGTATAGGAGACCGACGCTTACTCTCTTGATGATGGGTAGGTACCTCCAGCGTAAGTCCGTTTATATTCCCAGTTACATGCTGTATTTAAGAATAACATCCTGTGTCTTTCGAATGGGGAAATTCCAAGAGTTCTCCAATGTTACGAATCCACTTAACGTGACTTGTAAACACTCTTCCGTTTTCCTGTTTTCGTAAGAATGACGATTTGGACCCACCTCACTTCTGCAACAGCGTAGAGTGCCTCCCTACGCCTAAATTCTACTTTGACTATCTTCATGTATACCCAGTGCAGATAATTTCACTGATACAATTGCATCATTCATAATTAAGTATTTCCTGTCGTCCGTATCTTAATGAGATACTATCCAACTGAAACACTCCGCTGCAGGTTCCCAAGCATATCCTGGCTGGCGCCACCTTGGCTTCTGAGCGGGTTTCTAGCTCCCCTGCCCCCTCATACATGCGAATACACTTTATTTTCAGGGCGTTTATTAAGAATTTATTAACACGTTTCTTGTCAATTGTGTACCATACACGTGTGAGCATTCCGATCATTTGTAGCCACTCCATGGTTTGAGGAACAATGCATGCCAATCGATGGGACTTGTTGCGTACGGTATCTTCCATTTTTCCCCAACTGTAAAGCAGAGCGGTATAGTCGGGGTTGGAATCGGACATTTTTAGAGGCCAGAAGTTGGAGTCGGAAACTGGCTGAACTTAGGAGTCGTTATTGTACTTGGTGCATATTCGGCTTCATAACATAACCCTAATACATATAGCTAAAGTTCCTGAATAACCCACTCGTTAATCTCGCAAAATCGCGCTATTCCCGTTGCTGTATCATGTGGGAGGTAGTTAGTTAACTACTCCCGATGGCACCATTTATCGTCCCTTTACAAGCCTCTTTTGTACAACCGCTCCTTCAGATTCTTTTTTGTTCTGTCGGGACAATACCGCCCACTTTGGGTACCTACCGCCGTGCTGCAGCCAGGAACTGGCCAGTAGCCTTCTCTTATGGCCACGGCGTCGCCTTGGTATCACCCTCCACATGGCGTCTGGTGCCTCCATAGCCTTGAACTCCTATGGAAGCTGCGGCCGCGTGACCTAACTTTTCTTGTCCGTACGCACTTCTCCTCATTGTGAATGATGCTCGGTGGAGCGAGTGTGCAGTTACAGATGTAGCAAAATATTGCCCTACCTAGTTCTGATGGTAGCGCATCTAAACGCTGAAACCTCCGCATTATGTATTTTAAATTTTGTTGCTCTCGCCAGTTTCCATTCAACGATCATTTCATACGAATTTGATGTTACATCAACTATCTATTTCAGAACAGTAGAATGGAAGTGTGAAGTTATGTACGGCAGAGCTATAGACCGATATATACCTGCTGAAATTCTAATATATACAGTGCCCTGCCACAATATGGGTATTTGGGCCTCACAACCCCAAGGGTCCCTAGTGCCTTATCCTCAGGGGAAATTGTAGCTTGCCGCAGTTCCTGCTGACGAGGTTAGTTTTGTAAAGTTAGGTAGGCTCTCAGTACTTCCCTTTCTGGTTCGGGAGGCGGGCCGCTGATCGAGGTGGCCGACCTATTCCCGCTAGACTTCTACCTTCTTGAATTTCGTTTCCTACCCCTGCGCGGCGTAGATGGGCGGAAGCGTTCAGCCGTGCCCGGGGGTTGGAAATGCACAACTTGCGTCTTTTTCCTGTCAGTAGCGCACTGATCACTTGGAATCTGAGATCTACCGGCAGAAAAGCCGAGAAAAAATCATTGATAATTTGATGCGAGACATACCTGCTCCGACTCCACTGCTCTAAAATAGTATGCCCTTTATTGCCGACTCCGACTCATGGGATAATCGAGTGTTCGACTCCGATTCCTGACCCATAAAAATATTCGACCCTGCAACCCTAATGTACCTTCGTATATGTGAAAAATAAAAACAAAAGCTGTTAACATGACAAGTAACAGACCCAGGCGCTATCTTTACAGATGAACTATCTCCAAAGAAATGTGTCACACCTTGCTCATTGTACCATCCGTCTTCCATGTTGAGGACAGCGCAATGAATTTGGGATGATATACCTACGTCCAAATCTGTCTCGCCCCTACCCTTTGGTCTTATCTCACTGTATTATAATAAGTACTGTTTGTTGGTAGCTTTGTGGGTTGATTTGTCTTTCCGCTCCGGTTGTATAGAGTTTCGAAGTGAAGCAGTTCATTCGCTGAGCGGTGAAAGGCCGTGGCTGGGCTACCTCTCAGCTAGGTAGACATACTGGACTTCATTTCCTTCCCGCTGCAATTTATTTTCGCAAAGCGAGTTTATAATGGGAGGAAAAAGGATATTATTGACAGTAGAACGACGAAGAAGAGTAAGAAGAACGGGAATTCGTTGAATTTATTCTTTACCGTCATTCTATGACCGCATGGGGCACTATAGTGGATCAGTAGTGATATACCGTATTAAAAGCTGTTTTGGGCATAGATATGAACTGTCAAAATCTGTCACACCTTACGATTCCTTTGGTATTCCTTATCGGAAACACTGTAGGAATTTGGAATTGAACCTCCCACATTTTCTCACACAATCCCATAGCCATTTATATTGCACGAGAACATTTGTTTGAAACTCCAATTGTGTATCCGATATTTTGGATCTCAGTAACGTCGTGCTCATATTGCACGTATCTGTCACGCCGCTGTCACACAATTCATGTTTTACGCTCCGATTTTATTGTCAGCGTTTGACGAAATTTAGTGGTGCCGCGACGCAAATGATGATATATGTTCCGATTGCGCATGCGCAGTTTGTGCGAACACGATGGCGCTCACGAAGTAATCCTGATATGGTCGGTGTCGGCACTTGGGTATGTGACTTCGGGGCCTGGCTTGGGACTTACCGATGAAGTCTCTTATGTCTCAATTCCTTAAGAGTGGGGGGACTTACCGACGAAGCCTCTTATGTCTCAATTCTTTAAGAGTGCGGACGTCAAACAACGTATCTTAGGAGCCTGGTCTGGTGTACTCTGTGCTGTTTGCACTGCTTGCTCTGCCTCACCATCTCTCTAAGAATAGGACTATACGCGATACATGTAGTGCCTGACCTAATACGTTTTACACAGTTTGTTCTTCCTGCCTGACCGTCGATCACGCTATGAATATGTAAAAGGCGCTCATGTGCGCTATGTACGCCAGCGATACGTGTACGCGGCAGGTTCCTACCTCAACGTCTAGCTAATTCAAATGGAAAACTAAATACTGCGTACTTGAGGGGCTTGATCTGCGTTGCAGTGTGTGCAATTCATTGCTTACTTTGCCGGACCCTGTCTCTCGCTATTGTAGCAAACCCAAGGAGATAAATATGAGGGATGATTTTAAAGTAAGTAGGCCTACCGTTTGGAAATAAGTATAATTTTTACCAATTTTTTTGTATGGAAGCCTGTAACTAAGTATATTGCTATACGTAATACCCGCCAATTAAGGCATTTATCGTGGCGTACCTACTACCTACCAGTTTGTTAATTTCCTATTTATACTATTCTTCCTCTGAAGATCCTCATCATGAACATATGGTCGGTCATTTTTAAAATCTCTATCCCATCTTCGTACCGTTTCAACAGTCATAATGTTTTGTCCGTAATCTTCATTAGCTAAGTGGGTATTGAACTTCCTCCGCTGTCACGTCTTTAGTAGCTACTAAGGTAACGAATCACCGATCGTATTTCACAAGCGGCTGAGTTTTTATCGTTAGAGCCGTTTTCCATACTCAAAAACAATCGTTAGCGCAGTCGAATGTTTATATAATGGCTCTTATGGCTTGCCAACACATGTAGGCAAACAGCACGCACCCGCTGAATGCCGACAGCAGCGCCACCATGTTGAAATATCGAATCGATACTTACATTAAAATTAACAATCGTACGTGAGATGGTTGTCTGCTTTGCACTGCATTATTTTCTGCAATTGAGATAAGACAGTGATGTAAGTGATTGTGATCGTGTAGGTAGGCATTCTACTGATATTTACTGTCAAACACATGTTGTTATCATTATTTTTTTACAGAGTCATGATCTTGGGGGAGTTGAGCACTTTTCTGCAGCAAAGATTCTTGAAGTGGAGCCGTAAAGTACTTTTTAGAGCGAAGGATAATCTCGTGTATAGTGAATACCTTTTAGAGCGAAGGATCATCTCGTGTATAGTGAACACCGTCAGTAATTAAATCCATCAAGTTCCATATATATAGGGGAAATGAAATTGGTAGATAAATGCTCCAGGGTATTTGCTATCTCGGTTGGAAAAATCATCGGTTGTCAGATCACTGAGTTGAAGTCAACCAGTTTGTTTTAATATCTACGGACGCTTTCAAGAAAGTAATGTGCCTGACTAAGCTTTAGTTCAGTTTTCATATCTCATCTAAAATTCTGTTAATTGTTTCATCAAACGCAATCTTTGGAGTTTCACTGAAGCTAGGAGGTTTTTATATGCATGATTAAACTTAAGAGCGTGCCGCTGGTCTGCGTGATCTCTTGGAGACATGCTGAAAGGCGTATTTGCTTGGCCACACCGAGATGATGATTTTAGTCACAAGTTTGTTTAAGCCCCGTTGAAATGCGTTCGTTTTCCCAGCTTTCGGCTCTTCCTAAGCACAAATTCGTTTACTATTATCAAAATTTAGCCAAAATCGGGATCTGCTTGGAATCTGAGCAGACTGTTTGGCTAATCGAAAAAAACCTAACCAAACTCTTTTAGGCATTTAACCCTAAGCAGGACTAAAATTATCGTCTCGGTGTACATAGTCCTCTATACATATATACCTAGTCACCTTTCATCCTTTACTTGGTATATCTGCTCACTTGGTAGTACTGTAGTCTACCTATAACAGACCTACTGCAGACAGCCAACCATTCTTCACGAGATCGGTTGACTCCGTGCATTTGTTTCAGTGTTAAAAAGATCTGTCGTCGATACTATTTCTCTGAAATTCATCGTGTGTTTTCCTTGAAGTGCATTTGAAATGGTATGCGTTTGAAAATGTGACTATTTTGCTCGTGCAGAACATACATGTGCAATCGTTGAGTAAAAAATTGACTTGTCAATTACAAGCTAGCATTTTACGGGTCAATAGTCCTAACTGATAAAATCATCGATTGGTTTTCATTCGGAAGTCACCAAAGATAGTTAAAGCGCATCAAATCTCTTCATGTAACACGAATTTCATATATACTGTTAGAGTGGATGAAGAAGCTATTGCTTTGGCTGAGCAAGGACTATCGCTTTCCGCTTTTTTATAGTATTTGATCAGGAGGAAACAGTGTTAGAAGAAATTTTCAGCATGTACTCGGTGAAGAAAACCTGTTGAGTATAGTTGAACGTGCGGCGACAGCCTGACATGCGCGGAGCCGACTGTGACTCCAACTGAAATGGCTTCACATTCAGGTAAGTTGAATACAGTATCATTTTTCTTTACATCTCACATTCAGTTATCGATTTCGCCAATGTATTTAATTTCTGAAACGATAACTGAAGCTGTTTATTCTCTCTTTTATTTTTTTCTTTAGCCAATTTTAACGAAAAAAGTGATCGATATTGTACAGATTCCTGTCTCAAGTTATTGCTTCTTGCAAACTTGATTTCGTAATGTACTACGGCACTGTCTTACTTGGTAGCAAAGGTGCAAGCTGTGTTGACGAAATTGTTGAACTTCTTCTACACGGGTGATATACCCAGTGAGAAATAGTTTAATTGTGAATAAAATATCCGATTCTGCATGTTATTCACCACGTTTGAAGAACTATAACCTACATGTTTTATATTTTCAGACCTGTGGACAGTCACTTCATCACTTATGTAAATACAGTTCATGGTGACTCAATACTGTGAGTTTATTAGTGTAAATTAAAATTGTGGAACCCATGAATGATGAGTCAAGTTTCGTACTAATTCTTTATGAAGACGAGTGCGGCTCGAAGAGGAGTTTGCTCAAATGCCCCCCCCCCCCTCGCACAGCTCGAAACATCAATGACGTGCCTATAGATGAGGATGAGGCCAATGAACGCCCTATACGACAATGGTTTAACGACTTCCAATCTGGTGATTTCATTCTTGAAAATAAGCCCTGTAGTTTACCTCAGGCCGAGGTGGATAACGATGAGCAGAAAGCTGTAATGGAAGTGGATAGGCCTATTTACATTTCAAACAGCGCACACGTTTTTGGCAAAAATGTATTGATAGATTAAGTGCGTAGGTACTAGTATAAAATTGCACTGTTCTTGTGCGTTAATTTAAAATTGTACACCACTTTCCCGTGACCTATTATTCTCGATCTTATATATTTTTTGCTGGTATAGTTTCGGTCAATTTTTTTTAGTCAGCTACCGCCTGGGCTTGATGATATTTATCAACTTCATGTGATTTTCTCATATTCTTTTACTAATTATATGGATTTGTTTTTATGCTATTTCTCTCAATAAACAGTATTACTATTTGCTGAACTCCTCGTTAACTAAAACCTTTCGCAGAATCAACTACGGTACATTCTTGCACCTCTTTACTACTCGGAAGCAAGCTGCTGATACCTACAACAGAGCGGCGCCCTACAACATGGCGCTAGTTCTAAGCTGCCGTGATGACACTAAGCGTAATTAATTACCTCTCAGCCTGTCCGTGCTCATGTGGGTACTTGCCGCTCCGTGCACGTATACTTCACGCCAAGTGGTGCCCGCTCGACGTATATTTCTCCACGTCACGTGACACGACGGAGAGGCTCACGGAATGTTGCTCTTGCAACATAGTGTGCTCGTCGCAGAGAAATACCTACAGTACCGTATCATTGGTCAGCAGACATCTGGGGGTGTGCGGGAGATTTTCGTGTTCCCTCCACTTGACGGAAATCAGAAGGGATTCTCGTTCGCGGAAAATTTCTCGGCATTAGTGTCGCACGAAAAATTTCTTGACAGTTGATAAATAATTTTCGAATTAGCTGTAGAACACTTGTACACTATACATATCGATAGGGATATATTGTTAGTGTTCTGTGTAGGGTTAAGTTCATTCCTACTGGAGTAAACACTAATCAGGACTTTCTGTCCACTTCTCCAACGTTAACTCCCTTTGTTTAACGGTCTTTACTTCCGTAGGTAGCTATATACAGAAAATGTGTTGGTAAAAATACAATGTGAGGAGCACATATAGTGTTCAGAAATAGCGCAGTAATCAGGTATCACCTATGGTACCTACGCAAGTTGTAAATGGCTTGTGCAGGAAATTTTCTTCCTTTTGGTTGAGAATAATTAATTTAGAGCGTTTGTTGCTTCTAGGTAGTTGGTTCTCAAACTGGGTTGCAGGAAAGAAAGAAAACAAACTCATTTATTATTTCATCTGAAAGCTGCGTCCAACATATCGAGGGCGCAGCACCCTGAGGTGTTACAGTCTTGAGGCTAACATTTTAAGAAAATTGTCAATTGGCTTGTAGGTTTACACTATATATCTAGGTACCTATTGGACATATAAAGTCCATCCATTCATGTTGCAACCCCGGGGCTTCTGGACTTCAGAACCTCAGTAGGTATTCACCTTGTACGAATACCGTATGCACTTTTATGCTCCCAAAATCAGATTTTCTATGATGACGTTAATTTTACGCCATGAAGGAACTTGATCTTTCACGGGCCCCTCAGATCGTGTCAGGAGAGTTGGCGGGCTCGAATTGCATGCACAGCTAGGGGATTCGATACCGCGAGGATCATGTTACGCAATTAATGCCAAAGACTATAAGGCGTTGGAAATGTTCTTGTGTTCAGCAGGGAGGATGCAGCTGGTGGTCCTGCTGGTGGCGGTGCTTGTGGCGCTCACCGAGTCCTGCTCCTGCCCTCTGCGACACCCTCAGCAGCACTACTGCGAGGCCGACTTCGGTGAGTACAACTGCCTTGTATTAGCTACAATAGTAGAATTTTCTGCCATTCCAGATGCTGCTACGCGGCTTTAGCTTCTGGGGGGATTAAGAATTTTTGTAAGTTACTGGACAGTAGACGGGCAGAGGGGCCCGTTCCTATAGCGAAGTCGTAGTTCCGGTTCCGGCTCGCCTGGAGCTGCAGCCCTTACAGTAATAGGTACATGTAAATTGCATGGGCCTCGAGCATTGCTGCATTAATTGTTACACGAATTTCTGCGTTAGGGTTGACAAGGAGGCGCACTAATAGCGCCTTCGATTTGCACGATGGGATGAAGAAAATACAATAAGCTTAGTTTTAACTTCTTCGTGATTTTTGTTGTGGGCTTTGGACTTGTCACTACGGAACGAGTTTCAGGCTCCGCTGCATGGGTTGAGTTTTCGTATGACATGTAAGTCTAACGTCCTAATTTTGGGACGTAATTATTTGTTTAAAAAATTTGATTATAAGATAATTAATACGTTTTAAGAAGCAGATTTATCATTTGTTTCAAGTACGTTATTAGAACAATCTCAATTTTTGAGACCCTGACAACGCTACCATTAGCTGTTAGAAGATGAGAATGGTTGCGTTTTTTCAGCAGTACTTGCTTCTATAAGTAATATGTATGGTTGTTATTGGCTTAAAACATCAGCAAGAATTCCTTTGGCGTATCATCAGTTCCGCCAGCGAGGATTTCTCACGCAGTACCTGAGTAAGATATGGTTAGGTACTCAAATTGGACCAGTACTTACAGGACTTCAATATTGAGACAAATTCTAGTGGCATACCCTTGCTTCCGCTAACGAGGACCTGTATGTACAGTTCGGTGATAGCTAGTACCTATAAGAAATTGTACTCGAATATGCCAAGAAGCTGTTTTCAAGATTCGAGTATCAGTACGCATTTTACTGGCCTACCCTTACATCCACCGGCAAGAATCTTTTTATGCAGTACCTGAGTAAAAAATTGTACTCGAATTAGACAAGTGCTTAGCATAGGACCTCTATATCATATCGGCTTAAATTTAATTCCACCGGCGCGGCGTACCCTCACATCCGCCAGCAAGGGACTGTTCATACAGTAGATAATAAGCAGCATAAGAAATTCTACCAGAACATGCCAAGTACTCAAGTATAGGCTTGGTCCCGCAGATTGGCATCTCTCCCGTCATAAATAACCTGCCCAGGGAGGAAAATTCTCAAAGTTGCACTCGCAAGAGTTACAGATTTCGTGAGACAAAAGCTTGCGCCAACGAAGCGCATAATGAGACTGCGTGATCGTATCCTTGATACGTCGCGCAAGTGCGTGTGATGCGCCGTGTGGTGGTGTATGGGCGCGATTGTGCCCGAGCGTATCTTGAGGGCCTTGGTGTGTAAAGTTTTTTATGAGAAGGTTTTAACAAAGAGTGCATGTGTAGCCCGATAGGGTGACGTGAAAGCGACGATGTCTATACGGTAGTTCCGTGTTCGTTGTGTGTGTCCGCTGCGTCTGTTCGGAGCTCTGCCAAAGTTACCGTATTTCTAGAAGGGGCCTTGGATCAGTATCTGTTGCACTCTTGTTGCTTGAGATTGCGCTGTACTACGGGCTGTGAGTGTCCACGACTCCAGTTTTGACTGGATACAACATACATCACGTGTGTTGTATACGGTGCATTGAGGTTTCTTGAAATATGTTGTATTTTCTTCGATTTGTATGTAGAACATCGGAGTTACTGGAGCCGTACCAGGACGCATTCGATTTTAAGACTTCGCTGCTTAACGTTCCCGAAACTTCTGACGGGCGCGCTGGCTTCGACCCGTTACATCGAGTTACGGCCTACAGGCGTTAATTCTTTTTTTTTTCTTGCTCTTGACGTCCTAATATTCACTTTTCCGTAACATGGAGTTTGAAGCCGGCTCAAGATAATAGAATTACTTCTAACACCTCCCACACGAGCCAAAGTGACGAAGCCAGCGCTCCTCTCTGAAGACCAGATAAGTTGAAGTCTCGAAATCTTGAAACAGTATACGTTTGCATGCGCAAACTAATTAGGCTTGAAGGCCAACACAACGAACTCTACGCACAGTATTAGTGACAACAAAAATTTTTCCTCGTCTAACTCCATACATTTGCAGTTGAGGTGAGTTCCATTCGTCCTCTTCCATAAAGATAATCTTCCCGATCAGTCTTTACTTGTAAGGAAATTTAGGCGGTTGATTCCCCACTATAATCGAATGCTGAGAATTGAAGTTCCGCACAAGTTGAAGCCAATTGGATCAAATTAAAGTTATGAGGGATGAAAAAAATACATATTGAGCCTCCTAAGGCTAATATAACAGCAGATGTGTTTCCGTCTCTGCATATATGTTACAGTGACGTCAACTTATGCTCATAGAGGCTAAGATTAGAATCACGCCAAGGATTGGTATTCTTTTTGCAGTTAATTCGTCCCGTTGTGCTTTTCTGAAACCGCAAACTACAACCCGAGGGGCTCGGTACTTTTCATTTACCCCTCATATTGATGCGACATGGCGAGTCGACGACTCCGGTAATATACATTTGTTTTTATCAACCAATGTAGATACGTATCTGGTGACTGATACACGCCCTCGTAAGAATAGCATTACAGAAGTGCCCACGCTGGGCCTCTTACCCGGTAATGGGTTAATTTACCATGTCTCTAAAGTTTAATAGTATCTACTAGGGCATGCACACGTAACCTATTCGATCCTTACTGTATGTATTCTTATAATATGGCTTTCGGATACCGACACCACAGTATATTTACGGTATGCAAGTATCGGCTTCTATTCTTTTTGTGAAGCCATTGTTCTAAACGTTACTGAATTCTTTCTAATAATTGCATTATTGTCACTTCATGGTCTACATATATAACTCGTTTTGCTTCTTAATGTCAAATGTTTCATTGTTCATTCATCAGGTTTTAGACTAAGCTCCTATACTGCACTTGATTTCTTTGATGTCTTTTGATGTCATTACTCTTAATAGCTCAATTCGTAATAAATACTTCATTATCCCTAGTTTATTTATAGGTTCTGTCTTTTGCTATTTAATGCCAAATATTTTGTTTGCATTCATTAACGATAAACGAAGCTTCCTCATTGCACCTTATTTCATCGACGTCTGTTGATAGAGTTTGTATATTCGGCGGCCCAAGCTTGACTTTTCCCCGAAAAAGTCGAACGTATACCTTATGCGAGTATAGGTAATGAATTAATGTGTTTTGCCATCACATTAGCCCAATGTATCTCTGGTTTGGGAGCAGTGAAGACTGACATCAGTTTGTTTTGGCACGGCACATTTGTTGCTGCTGACGCTCCTTAACTAAATATTGTTGAACAGACATCGTTTGTTGGTCATGATGAGCGCGCCGTGTTTGTATATATCACTTTTGAAACTATCACTAGAGGAAAGAAGTATATTTTCGCTGTTTATATACTTCTTGTAGCTATCGCGAGATGAAAGACATGTCTCTACACGCTCTATATATACAGTATTTTAGCTATTGCCGGACGAAAGACTTGTCTCTATATGGTGTAGCTATACGTACTGTAGCAATTGCGCGACAAATATGAGACTTGTCTCTGCACGCTCTGCATATATACCGTGCAGTCGATCATTGCCTGATGAAAGATATGTCTTTGTATTCTAAATAGCTATACTGTAGCCGTCGCCCAACAAAAGCCATGTCTGTAATGGGTAAAATATTAATTAAAACTGAGGAAATTATCTAATAATACTAATAATTTTCAGTTGTTTTTCTGATGATGGGATTTTAAACTATCCCGAAGTGTTAAATTTTGTATCATCTGTTGACGGGAAAATATATGTATATACCTCAACACACTATACCGGTATACTTCCATCATTGTCAAATGACAAACGCGTATCCACACGGTATATCGGGTGTTCAAGAATGAATATTACATTTACGCTTTAACATATTTGCCTAGTTATGGTCATTCTATTTTTCTTCGAACACGCATCTTTCGTTTTCAGATTTTCACTCTATAAGCTTTAGCATAAGTAATAATACTTTTGATTCAAAGGACTGGGTCGAGGCATAGTTTTACACTATCTGTTCAAGGGAGGCACGCTATCTAGTTGTCTTGAGCGAATAGAAGAAATTGAATGCTTATGTAGGTTTTGCCTTCAGTGAAGAGCAGAAATTGGATGCTTAGGTTTTGCCTTCAGTGAAGAGCAGAAATTGGATGCTTAGGTTTTGCCTTCAGTGAAGAGCAGAAATTGGATGCTTAGGTTTTGCCTTCGCTGAAGAGCAGATATTGGATGCTTAGGTTTTGCCTTCAGTGAAGAGCAGAAATCGAATGCTTAGGTTTTGCCTTCAGTAAATAGCAGAAATCGAATGCTTAGGTTTTGCCTTCACTGAAGAGCAGAAATCGAATGCTTAGGTTTTGCCTTTAGTGAAGAGCAGAAATCGAATGCTTGGATTTTACCTTCAGTGAAGAGCAGAAATTGGATGCTTAGGTTTTTCCTTCAGTGAAGAGCAGAAATTGAACGCGTAGGTTTTGCTTCAGTTAAATATGGCCGAGCTCAATACATATGAAAAATATAAGACATTTAACGAATTTCAAATTACAGTTCTGCAAAAACGAGAGTTATTTGTATATACATGTAACGTACTACAAAGGAGCCTTCTGCCAAAATACAACTTGTTGACGTTTGGCCGAGCTCATGACTACAGTTTACCTATAGGCCGATCTTCACAAGCGTATAGACTCAGATTGCCGTCTGCTGTGAGTAAATATATTCTCAACAGTGTGAAGAACTAGGAGGTCACGCTAGCACAGTAGCGCGTGTGCGGATCATGTGAAGATCCGCCACCCCAGAGCAGTTTGGGGATCCTGATATTCAGTTGTTCACGTGGAAAACTCTGGGACTTCTGTACTGCCTTCAAAAGCTAATAGGGGGGAAGGTATAATCTTCAATTGAGGATACGGGCGGCGGATATTCGTATGAACCGTGTTAAATTTTGTCTCTAGCTTGCGAAAAGCTAAACTAAAATGCTCGTTATGTAGTACATGCCCCGTCGCAAATTCTTGGGCATTTATCCACTATCTGACGGGGTTAAAAATACCGATTTTTGTGCCTCAAAAGACCGATTTTTGTGCCTCAAAACACCGAAATGAAGGAAATACCAATTTCGGGGCAGCATGAGTTAGTGTCCAGCAATAGCCCATAATTTCCTTACTGAGAAAGAAACACTGCAGCGGCGGGCGATTTTCTCATCAGCAAATGCATCCGCTGCGGGGCGAAATTCAATCGCGCGAGAGGCCGCTGCTGTGAGGCGCCGATTATTTCTTTGGCGCCACAGCGGAAACGGACGGACGGCCTGTCGCCTCCGCCGTGCTACTGCTGCTGCTGCAGTGTGTTGTATGGGAGCCGTCACTGGGAGGGCTGGGGGAGGTGACGTGGGTGCTGTATGGGAGACGTCCTAGCGTCGTGGTGACGTATAAATAAGGTGGTGACATGCACGCGTGAGACGTGTGATTGAGGTGGTGACATGAGCGCGTGAAACTTAATTTAAATGTGATAGGAGTGAGACATGCATGTTGTAAGCGCAAGATCAGCGTAAGACACGAGAGCTTGTGAGAACCATGAGTGAGATCCTCACGAAACATTCGTGAGATATTATGCATGTTTGAGAAATGAGGCGGAGACACGCGAAACCTACCTACGTGAAAGACGATATGCGAGACATTCTGAACATAAATGAGTCTTCCATCGGTTATGCATGAGACTTATGTCAGACATGCATGAGACATATACAGGCACAGAATGATAATGGTGTTGGCACGGAGAAATCACCAATAGCCTAAGCGACAAAGCCACTATCCTGAACGACTATTTCACCTCTGTATTTACTGTTGAAAATGTTGCAAATATTCCTGAACCAACAGCGATGCAAGTTGCTCCC
>LQNS02277217.1:3901469-3946087 GCA_001587735.2 Parhyale hawaiensis | reverse complement strand
ATATATATATTAATTAGACATATGTTAATTAGCTTGTACTCATTGTCTCCTAAATTAGCTTGCGTAAAGATATGTATACATATGTTAATTAGCTTGTACGCATTATTTCCTAACAAATCGCGTAGGCACTCCCACATGGGAAGCCGTATTAATTTCCTTTTATTTTCCACTTGGGACTCGATGCCATAAATCTCAGCAGGTATCTTGTCTCGCGGTGTTGTTTGCGGATCCGGACTTTTTCTGCAGGTTACTGCGGCGGTGGTTCCAGGAGGTGCTCGGCGGCGCACCCTTCCGTTCTCTACCGACTGCAGTTTTTTGCTGCTCCGGTGTCAGCAGTGATTGATAATTGCTGATTGTGTGCTGACGGCCTCTGCGCCCGGCGCCTGGGCTGTCAGCTGCTAATTCTGGAAATTCTGGACAGTCATGATGACCCTACACCGCCGTGTGAACTGCCTCCTGTTGTCAACTGACAGTCATGCTGACGTTAGACCACCGTGTGAATTCAACTGAATTTCCCCCTTGTCAGCTGTCGATCGGGCTGACGTCACACCGCCGTGTTAACTGCTTCTTGTTGACGTATGACAGTCCTGCTGACGTTACAACGCCGTGTGAACCACCAGCACCTTGTCAGTTTACAGTCGTGTTGTTTGCACCAATGCAGAGTGCCTACAGCCGTCACCGGCTATTATTTTTGAACGCTTGGAATAACATTTATAGATATTTGTTGCAATAGAACCACTGTATTAGTTTGAGCTAAGAAATTTATTCCCTTCCTTATTTCCCTTACAAATAATTAATTGTTTATTTATATTCTAGAAAATCGGTTTCACCCCTGCTGAAAAAATCTATGTTTTCATTTGTTCTCAAATGACTGTTTTCGCGCACTTTGGAAGATTATCAACCACCATGTTTCTTTCCACTGTAGATCACAATTATAAAAGTAATTCATTACCATTATTATTACTACTAATTTCAATTAAACGAGTTCACCACAGGAGAGCGTGGTGGCCTGAGCGTGAAGTTTTAATAGTAATATGATTCATACAAATTAAACTGCTTATGACTTTACAGTATTTGTACAAAATCCATTCGTTTCCATATTGCGCGTGAAGGACGGCCATAAATTTCTCTTCCATTAGTTGTAGCCCCAAAGTTGTAAAGTTACTCTTTCCCAATCGACGGTTTTACTCTTGAACAACCACAAATTTCTTCTCTATTGTAGACTTGAACTTCACATAAGCTTATTTTTTTTCAATTCCACGATTTTCATCTTTTTTCATGTAGGGGTAACCACCTACTTCTGCTTCTTTGTTACTAAAAGTTTTGGTCACATTATTTCCAAGTCTAAGATTTCCTCCCTCCTCTTCCCCCATCCCAAAGAAAAAAACAGTATGACTTTTCTTTTCCACTTTTTTTCCCTATGGGCAATCACAAATTTCTGCTTCATTGTCCTTCCCCTTTTTTTCTAAAGAGCAATTTCCAAATTTAGCTTCGTTATCGCTAGAAGTTAGAATATCCTTTTCCCAATCCAAAATTTTTGTACGTCCCACACTCCCCCCCCCCCAAAAAAAAAGCAGCTGTTCTCCTTCAATTCAGCCCAAAATTTCGGCACCGATTCTCATATCCTCGCCGTCCTGACGTGATTGCGTTTTTTGCGTGTGGCACTGCGCTGGCAACGATTTGTTTTCACGTACCGCGACCGCAGCGCTGACAGGCGCGTTACCATTACTGCATTTCCTCCCGCCTCGTTTTTGCCTGAAACAAATTAGGTGCATTGCGGGGATGTGCTGGGCGGCGACCTGGTGATGGTTGGTGCCGCTCTGGCGGCGCTGATGGTGATGGTTGCAATTACGGTTTGTGTTGGGTAACCAAACGATGCGTTCCACACAAGTTCCAAAAAAATTCCTTCTGCTGCAATATAGAAAATGAATATCCGGAAATGAAATGGATGTCTCTTCTCTACCGCTTTGACTTGTAAAGTATTTGATTTCACGTGGAAAATAGAAAAGAACTTAAATTAGCTGGTTATATTTCTGCTCGCGCTTCAACGTCGACGAAAACAGAGTGCCAAGTTTAGCTATAACACAGTACTTATTACATTGGTCTGCTCAATAAATAGCGTACAGCAAGAGGTCATTGCTCAGTTTCAGCTCAGAACCAACAGTAGGGGCCCATGCACAGCAGACACCGCCTGATGCTGTGCGGCACAGTGTACAGTGTCAGTCCGGTGACTGGCGGGTAAACACGTTGGTGGGGGGGGGGGGCAATATGCAAACTCCCCTTGGCATGGAAGAGACAGCTTCTGCTCCCTTCTGGGGCTCTAGTATACTTCTGCTCCGGTATGCCTCCGACTGTATGTTAGTTAAGAATAGGGTCAGCTCACCTAGAATAGATGTCTTACCTAACTCATTGGTACACGTGTGCTTGAATCTGAAATAGGTCGCGTTCTATACCGGCAGCGTTTTTTCTCTGTCTGACCTGAGAGGTTATATAGGCTCAAAACTTCATAGTCTGCATGGGTTAACCGTGTTGATATAGCAATAATTAACAAAGTTTACACATGAGTTTTGTGTTAGAGCATTAACATATGTAGTTTACAGTACCTATAGTGGTTATTTGACAGTCATCCTAGAATGTTCAAGTGTATAATATTATATCTATATTATATATAATACAATACCTACGTGATAATATATGATATTATAAGTAATTTATTATTGACGTATATAATATAATACTAAAATGCACGCAAACTTTAATATTTTATACTTGGAGTATTTCAGTTTCATCGATTATCAAACTTATTATACATACACATGAAGCAGGGCGTTAGAAACGTGAACAAGTTTATATTGTAAAAACTTATTATGACTAAATGTAATTGTATAAAAAAGTTGTAAGTCGAATTTAAGTATACGTACGCCATGTGATAACATGTGACATGCGTAACAATTATTTTTTTCCTTTTATTTCCTTGTGTGTAATTCAAACTTAAGATTTTCTCTGCATATGAGCCATACCACTGTATTCATGTAGGTACGTAGAGTTTTTTTATTATTATTTTGCATAGGTTTTGCCCACATAAATGTAAAGTAGAAACTATATTTTCCTGTTACGCGTGGATAATGCGACTGTCTGCATGCATGTTGAAAGTTTTTTTTTGTAATATACTAAGTTCCTTGAAATAACTGCAGCGTGGAACTTGAACAGGCGATCTTGCACAGTAGGTGGTTTGCTACCCGACACCGTCAATACTGCACTGAGGTGGGGAGCGAGAACCACTTTGTAATGTGTGTTAAAATAAACGAATGTTTGATCTAAGGTTGCACCCTGTCACTGCCCCACTCCCTTTCTTGACAAGATGCGCACTGAGTGTCCCACTAACTGAAGGTTAATTACTGTACTCCTATCAGATGTCGTACGCTCATATGAGAGTCCTGCAGTCGTTTGCGTAACAAATTATCGCACACTGAATATAAATTAGCTTATACGAATACCACACTATGAAGAATCCTTACTATAAATGTATACCTTCGGAGCTAGAGGTTGTTCTTGTCATTCACCTTGGCACTTGCTGTGTAGGTACCTCGGCGGAGTTAGATGTTTTTGGGTGTTGCTTTTTGTGCTTAACATATATTAAAGAGTCCGTGTTGGCTACTTAACTTAATAATTAGAAGTGGTTGTTATCCCTTGTTGTGTATTTTCTACGTTTTTTGTACATCTTGCCTGATTTATCGTGTTATCGTACGTATGGTAGTGAAAATTGCTGTCATTTTTGTTCCTTGAGACGACGTGAACTTGGTCTGATTCCTGAAAGTGCCTAGAAAGAATAGTTTAATTACATGTACAGGTTCCAAAAACTTCAAGGATGGAAGGCAAGACAAAGCGATAATCTTCAATGTATTAATTCATCACAAGTCACCAGGAAAGACTTGCTCCGATGAAGTAAAACTTGAGTTTCGACAACTGAAACGGCTGGAAATAAAGCGAATAAAATTACAATGCCGTCATTTATTCAACAAAACTTGCCTTATCAATGACGTGCTGCCTACCTCCATGTAGCCGTTTAGATTCGAAGGGGTCCGCGATGCCACAGAAATTGGGGTGCCCTGGGTTAACTCTTTTACGCATCACAGACTGCCGAACGGTATCGCTAACGTACAAACGTCGCGGAGTGCATACTTAGAATACCGTATTTTGTTCACGGCTTTCACTAACCCTCGAGCGTTCACCTTTATTGTCTGCAGTCTTCTTCGCTATCACTCTGATTGGAAAATTGCCTCTTGTGTCTCGCGTCTGCCATGCAATTTATGTACAACATACGCCGCTCTACATACATAGCCCTGTTACCGGGTGCGCAGTTTATCCTTTGCCAGCTGAAAAAAAACTGTTTGGTCAAATATCCGACAGCGCTATTCTTACAAGCAGTTGTGTGGTATGCGCATATTGCGTGTTGATTGTGTGACAGCTTTATAGCGCTCTGTAGCAAAGCGTAAGCGAGGGCTGTGTTGGTGACGGCGCGCGGCGTGTGTTCGAAAGTTGTGCCCTAGGGAGAGAGTCCGTTCATGGTCGGGGGTTCGATCGCTGCTTGGTAGTGTTATCGCGTCACATTGTGCAATGCTGCGGGCTGTACGTGGGTTTCCGCGAGAGCTCTTAGTTCTGATAGATTCGTGTTTTTTGTATGTGTATTGAACAGCAAATCACGTTTTCAGATCCTCAATATTTGTATTATAATAATAATGATAATAATCTATACTATAATAAGAGAGCTTTCTGTCTGTCAGTCCGTCCGTCCATCCGTCTGTCCGAAGCCTTATTTTTCCCCTATCTAATACGGAAGAAAAAAAAAATTCAATGCACCCAACTTTTCTTTTGCCAAACCGTATCCAGGACACGAACCCGGGAATTCCTGGGTTATTAGTGAAGGCCTGGTCAGGGGCCTTTGTGACCTGGGTTGCTTTTGTGCACTTGGTGGACAATGTGGACTTGGTGAACTTCGTGAACTTTGTGGACTTTGTGGACTTGGTGGACTTTGTGAATTTTGAAGTATTGTGAACTTTTTCGATGGGATGGTAAGAAGTTTTCAAATACATATTTTCATGACTTACTTAAGAAAAGGGATCCGCTTGATGCACTAGTGTTAAATACAAATAATAACGTACAGTTCAACATTTAAATAGGTAATTCACTGTGTCAACGCCGGCGATATTCTGGTTTCATGATCAAGACGATGCCGAAACTGAGTGTTTTTTGTCGACTCTTGTTCCCGGAGTATCTCGGCTGATGCCACTACATGTATTATATATATCATATCTCTGTTGCTGGTTATACCTAAAATACTTCATACTTTTGGCTCCAACTGGGCTGTAAACATTGAATATTTTGGCTCAAGTGCATATTTCCTGTCGCCAACGCTCTGAATGCATAAAGCATTTAATACTACTAACTCCGTTCTTAAGTGGAACAGTGACTACCTCGAGTCACCCAAGTGCATATTTCCTGTCGCGACCGTTTTGTCTACATTATGCATGGAAAATCTTGAGTATCTCCACATTTCTTGTCGTAATCACTTCATCGACATACAACATTAACATTTAATCCTTCTATCGCCGTCCGTAGATAGAAAACATTGAATATCGCGAGTCCAATCATGGGTGCATATTTCCTGTCGCCCACGTTCGGTTTACTTAACAAATACATATAATACTTCTAGCTCCATCCTCCTGCAAAACACCGAACATCTCGAGTCATATAAAAGTACATATTTCCTGTCGCCGAAGTTCTGTAGATCTCACGCCGCTGATTGCATGTCGTGCGTAAGATGATGAGGGCCGTGAGTGTCCCATAAAGTTGATCCTATTAACACTCATTTGATGGGCCCTCATCATCATCTCGGTGTGTGTGGCATGCACTGCTGCATATCCTAGCGGGAACTGCTCTCATGGGGCAACTTTATGGGTTTCGTTGGAAATTGGTTCGGCAGACTGGCAAATAGAATTGTTGAAATGTTTAAGTCTGTCGTTGTTACTTGAGAGGATGCCCTGGCGTCTGCATGCTGTGCTACGCCAGTGGGAACTGCTCTCAGGGGGCGACTTTATGGGTTTGGTTGGGAATTAACTGGGCAAACTGGCAAATGGAATTGTTGAAATGTTTAAACAGTTGTTACTTTAGCAGCAGTCTTGGCGTGTGCAGGCTATGTCGCTCAAGTCTATGGGAACTCCTTTTGTGGAGCAGCGTAATAATTTTCGCTGTAAATTGGTTTGGCAAACTGGTTTAAGGAAAAATGATGAAATGCTTTGGAAGTTTTACTTGAGAGGATCGTTTCTGCGTCTGCATGCAGCAAAGATTCCTTAGTGCAAGCTGGGCTCGGAGAGGAAACTATACCTTTAGCACTGAATGTTAATAAAAAAAATGAAAGAAAGAAAATGCAAGATGGTAGATGGTCAGTGGAGCTGTTGAAATATTTCTGTGGGTATCTCTACAAGTCATTTTGTAAGCTACAATATATTAAGACGAAATAAACCTCAAGTGATGTATAGATTAGTTTCAAGATCAGAATGTTATGCACAGTAGCTTCAGTAAATGAGCTTCTTAAACGAAGTGAACACTAAATGCAATCAGTATGTAGCTACTTCCAACATCAAACCTGCTCAAACCAAAGCTTCTCTAAAAAATACTTAGCTTCTTAAGTAGACAGAACACTAGCCAACAAAATAAATAGTAACCATAACTGAGGAGCGCACACCATTACACTGTGTGATGAAGTTATCCATCACCTGTTGTTGTCCTTGCTACACCCCCTCAATGGGACATAATGTCATGCCAAGCCTGTTAGGGAGTGACTTGTGTCCATTAATTATAATCTTAGAGCCCACAAGCGTCTTGTAATCATCTGTCAGAGTCTCGGGCCTATTGGTACAGGGTGCGCGGTGCGCACTCTGGGTGCAGAGCGATTGCTGGAGCAAGCTTGTGCGTCTGCCCAATTGTGTGTGACGTAATGGAAGATAAAATGAAGAAAAAAAGCAATGAAAAAGAAAGTAAAGCAGAAAAACTGGAAAAAAGAGAGATTTAGACGCACAGCCTGCAGCACAATGCAACCTCTCATAAAAGTAGACGAACAAGCACAAAGCATTAGAGAGGCTGCATGCGGACTTACACCCTCGCCGTTGCCAATACAGCCGTCACTTTCACTTCGCTACACGGCGGGCTGTGAGATAGAACCAAAGATAGCAGAAGCTCGTACTGTATGTGCCCATGCTTGGAGATTTCCATAACTTTATCCTACATAGAACAATGTTGGATCTTAACATCTGCTTCATGAATGCATAGCAAAAATCCGACATAAGCTCTAGCATCACAACGTATATTTTCCCTTTCCACTGTTGAAACTTAATTCGCCAGGAGTATAATACACCTTCCCTGTGATGAACGAAGTTTAAAGACTCTTGGTGAAGTTGCAATGACCCCGACCGTGAAAATGATGGCAAAGACTAGCATTTCTTCGTACATATTCTCCGTAGTTACTGCAATGCATGGCATATGTGACTCCTGCGTGTTTGAAGCTTCTTTTGAAAGTGTAGAAGGTTTTCAGCGCGAATAGATTTAGCTCGGAAAAAGAGTACCATCTATCTTTCCGTGAGGCTTTAGGTCATTCATCGCACGTTTGTTGATAAGTAGAAAGAATGTAAGCATCCGTCAGACCTGCGCCAAAGTGAGTGTCTTGAGCCTATATATTCTCTGTTAATTGCTCCACGTCCCTTCAACATTGTGCCATATCAAACTCTTCTAGGGTAACATTTAAATAAAGTGTCGTATCTTCAGTGCCTTTCCAATCGGAAATTATAGGCATTTATCGGCTGCCTATGGGTAAATAGTGAAGGGCATCCGATAACATCCGATAAATGCCTATAAATATCCGATTGGGTTTTGAAGTATTGCATGTGTGAGGAGACAAGAATCAAATCTGTAACCGAGGCCATGAAACAGCGGCAGATTTACTGCCAGTGCGGTGCCGCAGGGCGGCAGCAGTAAACGCTGCGTCCGGCTCTCTCAGACTGAAACACTATTTTGATACCTATTGTAGAAATTCAGGACTTTTAGGCCCCCCGTAGTGTGGACCAATCCAATCAGAATCTTTCCCCTCAACGGGACTAAAAAACTACAACCGTCGAGAAATTGGCCCAACTTATCTTACTTTTGAAACATCCGCCTTCATTTGAAACAAATCGATAGGCTCCTAATATTGTCTTTATTAGAAAGTTATATACAGTAGATGCGAGTCCCACAACACGACAGTAGTCGCAGAATACGTCAAAGTCTTAGAACGTAGGCATTCCGACCCAGCCTATCCGCAGCCAACACATGCAACGCTTTCTTAGAACCGTAAATACCAATGAAGTAATCCACTCAAGACAAAAGGGTATCATGTTACGACTGAGCTTTTGTTCGAGGAACGGAACGTAAAAATGTTTTTATCGAGAAATAATTGTATTTGATAATTTGTGTCACCGGTGTCAAACATGATAGTAGTCAGGATGAACTAATACTACTTATATGTTTCCTACATATTCCTGAAGTTTTCTAATGCGCAATTTTATTTATGTGATACTTGTCAAATGCATGCAAGAGTTTGCGGTATGCATTTTGTGTATGTCAGGGAATATTCTTTCTTATATGTATGTATTAGGAAGCCTGAGACAGTTTTTTTTTTCATACCGAGTGAGTATGTCAGCCTGACACCATAGTCTGCATCGTAGAGTAATGCAATGCTTGACTGCGTGTCTGCAGTCCCTGACTGCGTGTCTGCAGTGCCTGACTGCGTGTCTGCAGTGCCTGGCTGCGTGTCTGCAGTGCCTGACTGCGTGTCTGCAGTGCCTGACTGCGTTTCTGCAGTGCCTGACTGCGTGCCTGCAGTGCCTGACTGCGTGTCTGCAGTGCCTGACTGCGTGTCTGCAGTGCCTGACTGCGTGTCTGCAGTGCCTGACTGCGTGTCTGCAGTGCCTGACTGCGTGTCTGCAGTGCCTGGCTGCGTGTCTGCAGTGCCTGACTGCGTGTCTACAGTGCCTGACTGCGTGTCTGCAGTGCCTGACTGCGTGTCTGCAGTGCCTGACTGCGTGTCTACAGTGCCTGACTGTGTGTCTGCAGTACCTGGCTGCGTGTCTGCAGTGCCTGACTGCGTGTCTACAGTGCCTGACTGCGTGTCTGCAGTGCCTGACTGCGTGTCTGCAGTGCCTGGCTGCGTGTCTGCAGTGCCTGGCTGCGTGTCTGCAGTGCCTGAGTGCGTGTCTACTGTGCAGATACCAACAGCGACGCCGAACGCAACTGCGGTCCCGACAGCCCAGAAATATCCCATGTTTATCGCCGTCGGAACGCGGATTATCGCGGCTTTGCTTGCTCCTTGCCTGCCAAGAACTGCACGTAGCTCTTCTGCAGCTCTCTTTGATTAATGCAACTTCAGTAGTTTCCTTGAATTTGACCTTAATTGGAGGCGGAAGTAGTCTAATTTTTTACTCCCTATTGCGCTGCGTGTGGCTTCCTTTGGTCTAGCTACTAATTTTACGGATTTTTTTCCGTTTCTGATGTTCATGTATTTTTGGTTATTTGTTGTCTCTGCCTAAACCACCTAAACTAGATCTTCCAGTGATACGATGCCTCGGTGCGTCGTGAAATTTCCACGCAAAAGTATATGCCTTTGGTGGGGTTTTTGCTGTTGTTGTCTGTCACTCTAAAATCAGCTTGCGTCTGATGTATAGAAGTCCAAAAATAAAGCCGGATTTACACTAGCGACTTTCGTTGGCGCTATCAGCACAGAGCCAAAGTGACTACTTCGAGATGGTTGCTATGACCGTGACTACACTGAGAAAAATTTCGATACGCGTAGGTGTTTCACAGAGAAGCATCAGGATTTTCGTAGGTGTTCCATAGCGTAGTTGGTGTGTCATCCCAGAAGACAGAAAAACATATTTCCGTCAGAAAAACTCATTTATGCTAAAACAAAGTGAATAAAATCTTTGTAGTTTTGTTACACGTGCGAAGCGAGATGCGGTTACATACTTACACGCAGATCGCTATTGTTTTTCAAAGTTTCGTCTCTTCAGGTGCATCAATTTTACCTGTTTTTGATGCATCTTGGTGCATCATCGGCTTTGTCACAACACCGAAACACATAAGTGAATCAATTCATGCCAAGTGCATCATAAGACCATATATGTATCATCATGATGGACTTTATTTTTATGATGCACTTGCGTGTTTCGGTTTTGTGACAATAATGCATGTAACTTTGATGCATCTAACTACGTCAAGTTTCTGTCAGTGTACAACTCGCTGTGTTACAACATGGTACCGAAAATGCTGCTTCGTGCCTCGTTAGCAGCTTTGCAAGTTCTTTGCGCACTTGATGTGATTAGTCAGCGTTCGGTCTGCTTACTGCTGTGGGTTTACTGACCTTCCCCAGCAATGGGGAGGGTTGGGGAGTCGCAGATATTATCGCATGGAGTCTTCCACCACTAGCGCCATAGCTCTAGACAATCTGTGGTCGACTGCTGCCATATACTCCTCTGGGGCCTGTTGGTCTATATCTGCAGCACAAACCAGTGCATGCAGGTTTCCCAGTTGGGGTACGGTAAAATGGACTTTACCTTTACTGAGATTCTGAAACTCTCTCAGAATTATGAGAGATAATCAAATGTTTACCATTTGCACTGATTGTGTAAACTCTTCTGCGGCGGCCGAGACTTTCAAGAATTTTTTGTACAGTTTAATGATGCGCAAGCTAAAGCCTTGCCGCCCCGAAGTACCGTAATCGGACTAGTTGAGCTCGCGCTCTGCTGGTAGCGCTGACGAAAGTCGCTTGTGTGAACCCGGCTTGATGTGGTGGGTTCAGTTTTTATATTGCTTTATACAGTCATTGTCACTTTATGAGTTCAAGATGCGGCAACAGGATGCAAAACCCATTTCTCACCGTGTATGTACATGTACCGCAGGGTACACCGGGCGGCACTATCGTCTCTCACGACGATTTGTGTGCGTGTTTGTGTACGCAGATCGTGTGCTTGAGCGGCGTTCACGTTGGTGCGCCGCGCTGCTCGCTGTATCGCTGATTAAGTTGGGTTGGGTTAGGTTAGGTAATGTTAGGTAACGTTTGGTAACATTAGGTAACGTTAGATAACGTTAGGTAAGGTTAGGTAAGGTTAGAGAGGTTAGATTGGGTTAGGTTGGGTTAGATTAGGTTAGATTAGGTTAGGTTGGGTTAGGTATGGTTAGGTTAGGTTAGAAAGTTAGGTTTGGTTAGGTTAGGTAAGGGTAGGTCAAGTTAGGCTAGGTTAGGTTTGCCTAGGTAGTGTTTATTTTAGTGGTGGCGTGCGCTGGAAAGCTTACGTGAACGCAAAATCGTCGTGAGAGACGATAGTGCCACCGGGCGTGCACGGGCCACAAGGGTATATGTGGTGTACCTAAAAGTGCCACAGGGTACACCTGGTGTACCTACATGTGCCACAGCGTGCGCCTGGCGTATACTGTATGTGCAGTAGGGTACACCTGACGCACATGGGCCGCAGGGTACACCTGACGCACATGGGCCGCAGGGTACACCAGACGCACATGTGCAGCAGGGTGCGCACACACAACACAGGTGCACAGGCGTCGGATTACTGTCGTCGCCGCACCGATAGGCCTCCTGTCTGCCGGCATTACAGCGCTCCGCCGCCTGCTGCTGAGCTTCATAGCCAGGGCTGTGGAGTCCGGCGATAGAAAGTCCGACTCCGACACCTACTACCCCAAAATTCCCATTCCCGGCTCAAACTGTGAAGACATCAAACCACTTATATTCTGCCGTTTCCGGTTCCTACTTTGGACCATTCCGGTTCCTACTTTGAACCAGCAGGTGTCCTACTCCGGCTCCATCCCCAGAAACCTCCGACTCCATGCCCCTGAAACCTCCGACTCAACTTTGCAACGCTGCTAACACCTGTGCGAGCAATTATTGTCTCGGTGGCGCGCCGCGTCGTCACTGAGGCAGGGGCTCTACTTTTCAAGCCGCTGTTCGTCACCCACTAAGAGAGATGCCCTGGCCGGGTAGTCAGAATATTACCTTTTTGATGGTGATTCCCCAGGGGTGAAGGAGACCATGACACGACTTATCTGGCAGCTGATTATGACCAACAGCCACATTTAGGACTCTATTCAGGATACACCGGATGTTGCTAGTCCTGTGAGCTTCCTAAATGGTCAAATGAACGAGTTTCCTCTGCTAATCGTCTGCATGTGCTGTTGCGTCCTGGCAAGCACAACTCGACGACTAGAAGAAAAAAAAGAAACTGTTATCCGTCCAGCCTGTTTTTCTCTGATTTCTTCGTATTTTAGGGAATTACAACCCGGAGAACCTTAAGGTTTTATGCTCTTTACACGGACACATCAACGCATTGGAACGCTGAGCTCAGGAAGCTCGCTCCTTTAACTCTCGTGTGAACTCGCCCTTATAGGTGTAAAGAGGCCATATGACCCGCCTCTTAAAGCGGCTACTTGTGACCACCAGCAGCCGCAGCAATAATAACTGCATGGTAGCCAAGATACGTGCGGTGTGACAGACAGTCAAGTGGACAGCACTGCAGGGACAGAACAAAAGCAGCACAGTTTATCAGCTGGTGCAGCACAAGCACATGATGGCTGCTGCATGTGGCTCTACTAGAGGAGTATATAAAGGGCCCGTGTTTAATTATAGTAAAGCGATAATCCGTGTATATTTGTGCCAGGCTCCTGCAGAAGAGAAAGCCTGCAGTAGGTGAGGCTGCGACATTCTCGGGAGTCGTGTCCATATTAGGAGCGTGGGGATCCTTGTCAAGTTATGGCTCGCATAAGTTTGTGTCTGACGCAATGCCTGTAGTTAACAGTAATGCCTTCCTGTGCCTATAATGATGCCTCTCTTATGCCGAAGCCACATATGCATTTGCACGAACAATTTGAACTGAGGATGAACAGCTCGCTCGTCATCCTGTAAATGTATATTTATACTCTGTAGCATAGATAGGGTGGCATCATCGACGTGCGAGTTGCATCACGTTGTTCATGCGAATGCACAGTGTAGTCCCGGCATTGAGACGCGTTCGATGATTAGCAGGTGAAATTAGGACTTCCAGGCTTCACTTATCCGGAACATCAGAGATGAGCGTTGGATTTGCCGCATTGAACCGTGTCGCATGTGTGGACAAGTAATTCATTTGCGTTGAGTCTGCTGACCGCTCCTTTTAACGGAGCAAGATTGAGTTTGTGGAAGTCTCAAAGGTAGGCGATTAAGGGCTAACGCCTGCAACTCGATTCAACGGATCGAAGCTAACGCACCGCGCTGCAGTTCCTATCAAGTCAAGCCTCACAGCCCAGATGTCGTTAGCCAATCGGAAGCCCATTTATTCTCATGCTCTGGCATCTCCTTTTATTGGAGCCGCCTATATATGTATTTCTCGAACAAAAATTTACTCCGGCTAATAATTGAAAAGTACATATGTTAAGCAGATAGTTATTATTTGTTCGCAGTTTCTTTACTCAACGCCCGAGGTGCTATTCTTATATATTGCTTGATACATTAACTTCCCTTGCTGTTCGTTCGCTAGTCCAGCTTTTTACTGGTCGTACCGCCTCTAAAAGCGAATAGAATTCGGGTAACGAGACACGTCCGCGCATATTTATTTCGTTGAAACGATTACGAAATCTCTCTCTTTCCAACAGCCTCGTATTTGGTCATAAAAGAAAATTTGTTATCAGCTAAATAGAACTACTGGCATGCGGCATTATAAAATGATGGTAGAAAATATTTACTTTGACGAAAGCCCCGCTTTTTCGCGCTGCTTCTTGTTTCCGTTTATATACTTTTATTTTTCCGCCATAGGTTTTGCACTTAACTTTCGTAAAGTGAGATTAAAGCAAGTGAAGCTTTGCTGTGGGAAGGAAGTAAATTAGTATCTATGCTATCGCCAAGAGGTACTTCGCACGTCTTCAATACTTAGATTTTAAATTTGGCAAAAGAACGGCCCTTGTGCCATTGAGACAATGAATATCTCCGCTGTGATGCTGATAGGAATAAGAGAAACTAACTACCCGAACAAGCGAGCAAGTAGAAAACTGTATTCTTATGAAATTCTATTTTTCTGGAAACGTAAATCTATATTATAGTTCTGCTTGAGGCCCCGTCCGTGCGTCCATCCCTGTGTCTGTACGTTACGCTTTTCAGTGTAAGGTAGGGAGAACTTCAATTTGCAAGAAGCTCTGATTTTCGCTGGAACAAAATTCAACCATAGCTGTCTTCTTTATAGCACTTCCTGAAAAATTTAAGTCATTTTCAAAGTAAAGATATGAAGGCCATTTCACTCGTATCTTATCTACCGCTTTTCATTACTTTCACAACATATTATCTTCGCTATGCTTGTGGCGCTCGACGTTCTTAATGGGGCCAGCCAGATGCGTATAGTTAGGATACGCTACAAGAGAATAGAGCAGGCAGTGTTGCAAATATCGGCTCTAAGGTATTCCTTCAAGCGATGTGAGATGTCTAAGGAAATACAATGGGATCTTAAGAACAGAGGGATAGGCTGCTCTGACTGAAGAAATTGGCCGAATCTAATTGTTCTATAGCTGTCGCATCGAAGACAGAAGGAAAATTATGGGCTTCTGATCAGTATCCACGGGTCCCGCAGTCGTGCAAAAAAATCGGACACGCTGACAAGAAAATTGAAACGCGTAAGCTTATGATCGGCTAAATTATCTGTAAATAGAGGAAAACAGAGTTTAGAAAAGGCATGCATAAATATAGGAGAACAATGCAAGAAGTACCGTTGTATGCAAGATTCACTGGTGAGAGAGGCTAGGGTCCGCTAGACGAGGTGTGTTGAGGTAGACGGGGTTCGTCAGGCGGACTTTAGATTAGACGGGGTAGGTTAAACTACCGAAGCACTACCCAAGTCGAACGAAAGTAGGTGAAAACAATAACTAATCGTGGATTTTCCACAGGTTCGCTAGTGAATAATAAGTATTGTTTTTAAGCGTTTTTTTACATTAAAATGTGGTAATTGAAGCTGTCGATTCAGTCATCAATTATCTATGAAATATTGGCAGCGGCGGCTGGGACCTTCATATTTTCTGAAAATTATTCAGTCGCTTCACCTTATCTGAAAAATTTTGTTGTGGCAGCTGTTCTGCTGTCGAGGACTGTTGGGTGACATGGCACCCGCCGCTGCAGCTCTATAGTGGCACTCCCGCAAACCCCAAGCAATTTTGTGGCCCAAAGTAAGCAAGCGCAATGGCGTTGCGCCTAATTTCTGACGAGACGATAAATTTCTACTCTATGGGTCGCCGCTCGACAGCTACGACCCTCGAATACAAACACGTCTGCTCGCTTTCTTCCTCGATTATTCTCGGATATATTCTTTTTTCCTCCCTTAAATTGTTCCCTTTGGTGTCGTGCGGGCAGCAGTGCGCGAGTGGCGACATGCCGCCATCGTTTCTGTTTATTTTAAATTAGCGCGAATATAGTCACTGCGTGATATAGGAATATTTTCTGAAGGATTTCGGCCTTTAGGATTTCATCGATATTCTTTTCATGATTTTGGCGGTATTGTTTACGAATTGGGGTAATTCTTTTTATGATTTTTGCATAATTCTCTGTGATACAAATAGCATCATACTCCTCATGATTTCGGCGTATTTCACTTTACGGTAACGGTGTCATTCTCTTTACGATATTAGCGTAAGTCTCGTTATGATATCGGCGTACTTTTCTCTACGACATCAGAGTATCCTCTTCAAAATATGCGTATTCTTTCTATATTGAACGTATTCTTTTATGATGCAGGAATTGCCATCGCCACAAGAACAGTACATTCTGAATGACGTTGGCGCTTTTTTTATGATAAATGCACAAATCTAGGTATTACGAAGGTGCTATTTGTGCAGCCAAAGTGCTATTCACTGCTTGATTTAGGCGATATTCACTGTATCATTTGGGTGCTATTTACTGCAGGATTTAGGCATTATTCTTTTTTCGAAATATGCTTATTCTCATTGTGGTAAAAGTGCTATGCTTTTCAAGTCAGGTTTTATTTTCTTCAGTATTACGCTTACTTTTACGTGGTAGATAATTAAATACCCTACTCTTATGAAAAAGAACCCTTCGAAAATATATTACTTTATTATTCGCAGACGCAAGGAAGTTCGTGAAATCAGAACGTCTTAACATCAAGGCATCTCTTTGTTATGTGTTCAGATTCCCTGCAGTGAATTAAGAGGCGTTTGCTCTCGGCGTAATTTCTTACCTCATGCAGCATCACAAAGCGCTTCTTTAGATCGTACATGATTTAAAAGTGCATCACGATATAATAATTTGCCTCGTGATGTACGGAGCCGCTTCCTCCTCTAAATATTTACGCTTCTTTATACCGTATCTTTAAAACAAGTTGGCTGTTGTCGCTATATGCCATTAATATTTATGTGTCCAGAGCTGTTATTGTTCAGTGCGCGCAAAATTATACGATTTTTTACTTGCACTTTCTTCCAACTTAAAACTTGTGATGGAATGTAAATATTTATTGATTTTCTTATGTGTATTTCATGCCACCTATAACCCGTTCTCCATGCAACTTGAAAATAGCTACTGGATTATTCGTAATTTCTCTTTTTATACTTCATATTTATTTTACTTGTCCTCCCGTAGCATTGCTGCAGTCCCCACCAGTAGTAGGAAATATATATATATATATATTGGTACAAAAATATAAGAGTACGTAGAGGAGGATAAGTGTTGACATTCCGTTTTTATTGGTAACTGCACTTGCGGTTGTGGTGTGCAGTGGTATGGTGACATCATACACCACACCTACTGTATACGCAGTGCTAGCGCTTACCTCTTAGGTCTGTTTGTGCCGTACTTATACGTACGTGCCTCGGTCGCGTTCTTGTTTCGCTAGCTTGGGCGTGCTCGGCTACTTACATTCAACTCTACAATCGAGAAATATTTCAAATTACTGAGGCAGCAATCCCCCTATAAATTTTGCTCGTGTATAGGTTGCTTTTGCGTAGAGCGACACGTCTACATTGCTATATTCGACATGGAACTGTACATTTGAGTAAATTCAGTAGTATGACATGCCTATTCAAACTATCAAGAGTTTCTTAGCTAAATATATTTCAGTGTCATGAAATTCCAATATAAGATGCCGTACAGCATCAAATAAATCTAGCTCAAAATATCGTGATATTTCAGTGTAAGCTGACGTGCGTTGTTTTTCCAGTAAGTGTATATATATATATTTCACACGCTATATATATGTAAAGTGATGGTAGTGTCATTAGGGCGACAATAGCAAACCGTCGCTCACTTGGGCGAGACGAGGAAGCTAGCCAACAATGAATTGGAATGTGAAAGGTTAGTTTAGGGCCAGGACTGGTTCTGCCAGCGTTCTAATGACGTCACGAGCAATTATAAGGCCAATCAAAGATTGACGCTAGGTGAGGGGAGCTCATTGCTGGGCCAATCAAAGATTGACGCTCAGTAAGGAAAGCTCATTTTCTGACCATCAAAAATTGGCGCTAAGTAATAAACGCACATTGGGACGTTAGCAGAACCAGTCCTTGCCCTAACATCACCGTCCGACGGCCAATTCATTGTTCAAGTGGGTCTGTGCTAGAGTGATGTAGTGATGTTGGTAAGTAGCAGCATCTATAAGCGCGCGTTTACTATCGACAAGACGGCGGACTCCACCGGCCCGTAGAGTGTTTTTCTTTATATACTTTAGTTTACGGAGGCAATTTCAGATGTGTTACAATATGGCGGGCACATTAAGTTGTCACCTTAAAAGTCGGAAGTCGCCCTGTAATTAAAGTAATTTTTTAAGGTGTCGCCCCAGTGAAATATATTATCACTATACAGTATGTATAAAATGTTTCCTTGAACACTGTCGTAATGTTTCTTCCATCATCCATCAGTGAGTATTTATTTACAGTGTTAATATATTCCATTACATACAGTACTACGTTTTGCTATCATATTTTAGTATAGCTAATTACCTGGAAAAACACATTCTGTGTTTATAAAATACCTAGTTAATGATTATAAATTTGGACGCTTTTTCGTCTGAAACACGTTTTTTATCGTACTGTCAAAGAAACTATTTCATCGAGGTTATAAAAATACATCCGTCATCGAAATAACAACTAGAAATTGTAAACAATTTCAAAGTATTCGCGCGATAAATACCACGTGGCGCTTGCAGTTGCTTTTATTACTATTATTATTATTATTAAATTACACTAGACTGGCGACGTGGGCACGGAGAGACTCTGTGAGGTTGACAAACCCCCACGCAACCATACCAGCGAGCGAAGAAAAAAAGAAAGAAAAGATCCGAGATCACAGAAAAGCTCTGTGTACAGATCGTTGAAATCTGTCAATACCCGCACCACCAAAGACAGAGCCATCAAAACCATTCCAAACATCCACACATGATGAAAAAAACGAACGAGAATAGTGGCCCGTATGGCATCGTACCGGTTCCAAGGTAAACTCATGAAGAGCAAGAGTACGCCGAGTATACCTCACCCGAACACATGGCTCCGGAAGAAAATCAGAGAGTGGACGACTAGGGAAACCTTATTAGATAATAACAGGTGCGTGTTGCTACATATACCTCCGCCAAGGAGGTTATGTTCATATTGGAGTTTGTCTGTCTCTTTGTATCTTTATCTGTTGTGTGTTTCTCAGTCACCAAGATGACTAAAAAAGTTATGGAAGTATCTTTGCGAAATTTACAGGGATTATCAGGTATGTTAGAACTTAAAGGAACAGATTTTTTTTTTTACTTCTGGTGAAGATGCGTGCAACAATTTATTTGTTTGTCTGCTTGCTTTTTTCCTTTTCTTGGTAATATAACTCTAACAGTTTACCTGTTTTTTTTCGGTTACATAACTCAAACAGCTATGAACGGATCTTCATGAAATTTGCACGAATTGTTAGAAATGTTACGCTGAGTAGCTGACCAAGTTTTCGTGACGATCTATCACTCCGTCTGTCTATTTGTCTACGTTAATTTCCATGTTCGTCAGTAAAATAACCCAAAAAGTTAAAAATGAAACTTACAGAAAGTGTTAGATATGGTGAACGGCACAAATGACCAAATTTGACGATGATCGATTCGTCCCTTTGTGTGTTTGACTGAATGTTTGTCTTAGTGTTGGTCAGAACATAACTCAAAAAGTTACGGACGGAATGTTGCTACTGTCAAGAGGCACAAATGGCGAAATTTCGGTCATGATAACTGGAAAATGTTGGCTCTAGGACCACTTCGAATTTTTCGTTAACATTTTCTTGCTTGTCGGAGGTATTCGCTCTCAGAGTGCTTCTCTATAGTTAGTTTATTGCAAATGAAAATTTATGTTCGCGTTTAAAGATGACTTCTGATAGTTGTATTACTATTATTAACACACGCTGACAATATCACAACACAAGAAGTTTTTTCTCAATTTATACAATGTTTTATCTGCTTGGCGATAAAGTTATGATCATTTAATTTAGAATTTAGCTCAGGCGTACCCAGCAGTTTCAATAACAAACAAAACTGCCGCAAAAAAATAATAATTAGTAAACCTTAATTCCACTTGTCTCCCATGTCAACAACAGTTCAATACAGAAAGGTTCTAAGGGTACCTGCATGAAAGCGCTGTGTGTAAATAGAAATTAAGTGGGAGTGAGTTTATAAGTGCCCGTTTTTATCTGTTGCAACTAGTCCATAATTTGCTCAACAGTATTTATTGCTGAAGCGAGATATGTTATTGGTCACTAACTCCTGTTCTTAATTATTGCAAATTGTTCTTGAACCGGGCACGTCTGTTAACGAAAAAATAGTTTGCATTTCTTGTGGTAAAATTAGATACCTGGCAGTAGACAGACTGACAGACTCATTCCGAGAGAGCTGCCGGAACCTACGCTTAGTCCCTCTATGAGCTATTGCCGTTATGTCCAATAATATTGATATAAAAATAAGCGAAGCTTAGAAGGGAATCGTGCAGGTACAATTAGTTGCATTAAACTATCGGTGACTGACAGACGTTCGTTTAGTTGGGGCATGAAAGAGAATGGATTAGGGCGCCTCTGAAGCTATGGTCGTTAGGAGATTGTGACTCCTGGAGGATGAGTTCGCAACCGGGGAGGGTGTTGCTCCCGATGTTTATCAAGACTGTTTTTAAACTTGCTGACTGTCTCTTCGCCCACTTCGGAGCAGAGTTAACTCTCTACCGGACGACTATAACACGTTATCAAGGGAATACCATTATGGAAGTAACCATATATGGTCCAATAAATTGCCCTGCAAATGGTTAATTTAACCAAATGCTTCGATTAAACCCATTTGGCTGTGGGTATAGAAGACCAGAGTTCTTCATACTAAAGATAGCACACTTACTGGACCTGTTAGCCACGGAGCACAACTTTTTCCGGCTATATTATTTAGTACATCAAGTACATAGTTTTCCGTGTGCGCGTTATTAAGCGACTATCTTCTTTAGCCCTCATAACCAAGGGCGTTGGCTGAAGCCATGGCAACATTAACCAAAGATTGCCTTGTTAGGAGTTGCCAGCTTTGCACTGTAGCCGCTGGCAGTCATCAGAGCTATAGAGTGTGGGGCACCACAGTGCAGTGTTTACAGTGCGGTGCTTGCAGTGATTTGTAAACAGTGCCTGGCTACTGCATTGTGGTGCCTCGCTGCTTGGGTCTCTCTAGAGATGCAGTTGTTTGCTGCACAGTATTGTTATTGTCTGGTGCTGTGCTGCACTGCAGTGCAACTGCATTGTATTGTCATGTAGTGCATATTGTATTGTGTTATATTATATTGCACGTTACATTTTATTCTACTGTATGTTGTATTGTGTTGGTAGTAAGTAATGTATTGTGGACAATTGTAGAACACACGTCTCCTCTTAGTGTACGCGTCACTTCAGTTTCTGCTCCATGTGTTGCGTGCAGCGCCTGTGTTGAACTGTCCTCATATCTATATCGCTTGCAACGGACAGCGCCTCACCGCAGCCGCTCGATATGTCGCTTTCTTCGGGGAATTTTGGACTGGCCGAGAGATATCGTGTCATCGGACGCCTTCAGACGGAGATCACTGCCATTTCTACTCGCAGTTACGATGTATTCTTTCTAAACTTATAGCCTATCCAAGTACGGAGACTTGAACGAAAAGTTTGGGTCCTCCTTTTTACCGGCCGGGTCACTCGACTATGCAGGTTGATAAGATATTCCGCACGCAGCGAGGGACGAAGCTCTGTCCTTCATATGTTAAAGCTCTGTTGAAATGAAGCTAAATAGAGGAAATATGCTGAAAATCTGCCTGCGTTCTGCTGTAAAGGCTTCACATTTTCAGGTGCAAGGTGGCGTTTGGGTCGGCGCACCTCGCTGATCAAAAGAATTAATAAACATTAATAATAAAAATCAATGGAGTTGTAGAATTGCTAGCCGGTACCTACGTTACATTGCTAAGCTTGCGAAAATACGGTAACAACGTAGTCATTTGGTGATGAGAATGCGTTGATTGGTTGTTTGGTGGTATAGAGTACGTCGTAATACAGACATTAACTCTGTAAGGACTAACATATCTTAAAAGCTACGTTTCAAGTCACGATCTTCCCTGCAGAAACAGAAATTAGTTGGGCCTGATTGTGAACGCTATAAGGACCGACTGAAACGGATCACTAATTGTACATTTGTGATATAGAATGAGAAGTGTGTAAGGAAATGTGTCTAACGGGAAAACTATTTCCACAAGTACAGCCATTGTCCTGGACGTCTTCAGCGTATTCATGTTTAATGCCCTGCCGTTATAGTTAGGAGACCGACAGAGAAATCGTATATCTTACAACACATCAGTGGAAGTATTTGTCATGAGATTATTATACTATTTAAGCGTAGTGCACAATAAACTTTGTAAATATATGTTTGCTTCGAGCAAGTGAAGCAGCAGTTGATTCTGAGCCGTAAAACTAATGCTGTTTGTCCGAGCCGTCCGGTGTTTGGCGTAAATGGCTTACTTTATTTGGTGTAGCTTATGTAGTTAAGATACTGATCAGATAAGCTTTTCATATTGGTAATGAAATTTTAACTGGTATATAGCTTGTCTACATCGCAGGTTCAAGATCTTAGTTTATTGACCCAAGCTTTCGTTTTGCTCAACGCAAATCGTTTTCAACGGTGAAAAGCAAAAATGCGAGAGAGAGGATATATACACCTAGCAGTCGTATCCTATATACACATGTAACAAAAATTCAATTCAAATATTATATATATAAATATATAATATAAAAATTGAATTTATATAGGATGCAGATCGTCTACAGTACGCATCAAAGGAAGACGGGTTCTCCCTGGACAAATTTAAACTTGTTTTATTTTTTAAGATTCAGCGATGGTCCTCTTGTAAGATTTTCTTAATCTCGGGTCGAATCAACGTCTTTTAAATAAACTTATAATTGTCTCATGAAAAGACTTGGTTCACTGGGAAATGTTAGTAAGTTTTTGTGTGCATGTTAGGACTTTACAGCTAGTTGTCCTTTCCAATTATTTTATCTCGCGAGATAACTGTCCTAAATTTAATCGAATTCTGAAACTGCCTCAGCTGATTAACTAAGTTTTGCTGTTTCTCAAGTTGAAAGATTAAAGACACGATGAAAGGATAGTTCTTCAGTCTGATTCACGTATCGAAGACCACAAGCTAGGTGACAAAAAGAATCAAGTCTCCGAAGAAAATCACTGCTAGGTCGTGGAGTCACGCCGCAACCGTGTACAGTACCTACCTACTGGCATTAAATTTAGAAGATAACTGGTAAATCCTGAACGTTTCAGTTCCACCCATTCGGAGTTATATTCAGTCGGCGTTTTCTTTCACATTTACTTTTTTCTGGGTCCATCGTCCTCAGACTGTAGTTTAGCTGTATGGTTCCCTTCACTGTTGGTCAAATCCATCCATTTTTTCTTTTATTAAAATGTATTTTTGGAACTGACGAACCCTTCGTCCTATGATAATAATTGTGTAGTTGGCCGCGTGCGTCGGTGTTGAAGTACCTACTTGGGCCGTCCGACCGAATAGCAACTGTGCTGTTTCCCTCAAACGGACTTAGAGGAACGCTCTCCCTTACCTGCGCTAGCGGCTCCATGTGGTACGCTGAAAAAGTTAACACGTTAAGACTTTTCTTTCTAAATGACAAAAATAAGTCAGGAGTCAAGTGTTTCTAGCTGTGTTGTTTTCTATAAAATGTATAAAACAATATGCATGTTGATGACTGAATTCAAAATAATAATGTAGATCGACAAATAAACCATGTACAACATTTTATGTGGAAAATAGCTAATGGATTTTACAGTTGCTAATAGGTGTCGATCGACTGTGTGCATAAATTAGCGCCTATTATGGGGATTTAGCCAAAGTCACATGGAAAGACTTGGTCTTAGTGAAGAAGTTTACGCCCGTTCGCTGGATTTAACAATAGCCCGCTGACAAGAAGGCTTGGTCTCACAGGACAAATTAACGCCTGCATCCCACCGTGGGCATGAGAGGGTGTGCCTCAGTAATCTGCACCCCGCCATGTTTGACGCAGGTCCCAGTATAGCTTGATTGGACAAAAAATTACGCTAAATTGGCGGCATGTCGGCAGTGGCACGACCTTGCCTCTCTACCTTCTCTATACCTGACATGGGAGTTGGAGAGTAGGGCGATCGGGCCCCAAATTAGCAACTTATGCTGTCTCGGAGTACAAATGTGCACTTAAATGAAGTGATTTGTGGTTCTGACGGCGCTGGGGTTCTTCGTAATTCAATGTTTGGGGACTCGGGGAGATTGCTGTTAAGTTGATGAACTAGTGTTGTACTCTTTGCACGAGGTCTACCTATCGATGAATCCTGCAGGAGATTACTATAAAGTTAATGAACTCCTATTGAACTCTTTTGCGCCGGGTCTACCAACGAAGAGTATATATGTTGTTAACTGATCAAAGTCCTTTGTATAAGCTATAGAATACATTTTTTACAGAACGTGAACCGATATTCACTAAATATATGGCTACTGTCGAAAATAAATGCATGGAACAAACAATTTGTCTTGGCATCTGCGGAAGCTGTGTCTAACTAACGGAATGAGACTTTTTGGCGCCGATTTTTTTCGCCATTTTTTTTGCTTCCATTATTTTTTTGCGCCGAATATTTAAGTTAGGTAAGGTTAGGTTAGACACAATAAAGCGAGATAGGATGTAAAAGTAGACATCTTCCTAAAAATTTACTAAAATTCAAATAGTACGTAATTATTAAAATGAACGTTTCGGACGCAATCGGCTCATCATCAGCAATTCTGAAATGAATAAAGAATCACATTTAACTAGAAAGTTTACAACAAAGGTGAACAAAATAAATTGAATTAAAAACCTACCTATAAGAACAACCGGTGACAAAGAGAGGGGTGGCGCTTTGCATTTCATTGAGTTCTGGTTTGAGTTTGTGAATGTACAGTGATTCTATGGTTCTTAGGTTCTGAATACCCATGGTGGAAGCAATTACTTTGAAATCATTAATGGAAACTGCACTATTGCACTGAAAGGCGTGATCACGAATAGATGAATGGGAAGGGGTGGATAAAGGTATACCGGTCCTGGTTAGGTTAGGTATGGTTAGGTTAGAAAAAGAGCCGTTAGAATATTTGTGTAGTTTAGTCCATAATCACGGGATGCATTAAATAAATAACTTTAGTCAATGTAGTGTTGATGTTATCTCTTTAGTATGTGAAAGATGACGAGCGCATTGTACAGATTGTGCGACTGTTTCTATGTTAGTTTTTACGTATTAATCTAAAATAAGAAGTTTTATAGTAATTTCATCTAGTCCATATATCCTGTTTCAATTTCAATCAGCGCCAAAAAAAATGGCACCAGAAAATTCGTGCCAAAAAGCACCCGACCCGTTTGCTAAAAAGGAAATAAATGCCGATTGAGATAAAATACGTAAATAGCAAGGAGTTAAAAAATACCCTTCCGTTAATTAAAGTTAACACGTATGCGAGTACATATATTTTTTCATGCCCTACTAACAATGCAAATTGTTGAATACAGTTGCCATGCACAATCTTCCGGTGCCGTGATTATTACGTGTTCTTTTTGAAGTTTTACGTCTATGTCATGCCAGCAGTAACGTTGGCAATGAGAACTATAGCCACAATCATAACTCAATCATTCTCCATAACTTTGCTGGCAATCTCCAATTTAATATGTTACCCTAATTCGTACCCGTTTTCAATTGTGATGTAGAGAAAGTATATCACTCCTGCACGATTGTTAAATTCTATCATTTTGTCTTAACGTCTCATCTTCATTTGGGTGAATGCCACTCAGGTTAATTCACAGTAAATTATTAACTCAATTGATTTTCCCTTGTTAATTGCGGCACGTAAAAACAACAAGCTTCACACCGGCACGACGTACACAGAGTGTGTCAGGCGACCTTCGCTCAACTATTTCAGGAAATACTTGCTTTCCTCATCATCTTCTACAACTTGTCCCATAGATGTCGCTTTGCCGCTCGCGCGTTGTTTAGGAATTCGCAGAAGACTGTCTGTTCTCGACGATTTATCGCAGCAATTAGCGAGCAGGAAGTACTTTCGTCGGTGGATTTCTAATCTGAGAACCAAGAGGTTTATTTAGTGAAAGTGTTTGAGAAGAAACGATGTATTTCTGAGAATTTTGTTAATACACGCTCTACGTGTTGTGGCCCACTTAGCCTATATTATACTGGGATAGTGCACAATATATTGAAAAGAATTCTAAGAAGTCGTTATGTAAAGTGAACGCTGTCTCGTTATACTGGTCGCACAGGCCCAATTTAAAAATTATTTGCTATTATCGAATATTATCCACACTGTAGACTTTGGATAATTGCCTACGAATTTCCGGTTGGACATGGATGATGTACATTAAATGGTGCACCAGATCATTGCTCTCCTCAGAGTCATCAGAAACACCGTATAAATGAATTTTCAAACTTGACTTTGGTACCAAAAGCACAAACGTGCACCATGGATACTGAGGACTTCGGTTTCTTGCACTGTACTCAGCCATGAGGCACAGGAAAAACTATAGCGAAAACATTTCTCCTTTATATCTTGGGAAACGTTTTGCTGCGACTTCAGTAATCCTGTTAAGCAAGTATAATTTTTTTTTCTTTTTCTCCCACTGATTCGCGGTAGATACCATCAAATATGCTGTAGTACTCTTCCAGCCAAGCAAAAGTATAGGTAGGTATATTTCAGTTTTTAAGTCCACGCAGAGTAAACTTCATAATTTGACTTCAGATTTCCGCTACTCGTCTGGACTTGATGTAGACACTAATCTGTTGCAAGGAAATAACTGTTTTTAAATATCTTCTACTGACTGAAATTCATTACTTTTTTCCTTGTTGTATTGAAGCCAAAGCGAATGAGGCTACCGCGCACTTGTTGACGTCATCTATGACGTTGAAGTAGCCTATCGTCTTCAATGTTATGAAGATCAATGTTGATGGATATTAAAAGACTTTTCCAGACTTGTTTCTGTTTGGCCAAGCTTTTGGCAGTGGTCAAGTTAATTCCTAAAGCTTGGCCCAGTAAAAGAAAGTCTGGAAATAGTCTTTTAATAGTTATCAAAATGAACCAGCCCAGACGTCAAGCCATGTGGTCAATACTTCGTGAAAGATCAATGTATATTTATCTGTTTATTTATGTACTATAGTGTAGTCATCCGTCAAAAATGACGGCACGAAATTTAATTATGATGATACTTTTATGTTCATCACGTTCGTTACTAATTTTCTTGCCCCACAACTGCCCGCTCGTAATTCTTCCTTACGTTCAGTGATTCACAAAAAAATATATATATATAAATTTCAACCTGCAGTCAAGCATTACTCATGTAAATTTCTGCTCGGTGTCCCAGATACGTTGTGATATGAATGATATTAATCGAATTTCTTTTCACTCAAGCAAGGAGTTCTTTCGCAAAAGGAAGAAATCTAGTTGGGCAAAATAATAGCTTTAATGAAATCTTCGAGTTTTCCACCAGTCTGCTGTACGCTGAAAAATATTTTACCTTCCGTTCCGTTGCTTTAAGCGGCCCTGCAGGGCAGCTGATGTTCGGATATTATAGAAGAGAACAAATCAGGATGGATAAAAGTGCTTATAGAAACTGTAGATTTCTTCATAGCTCGGACTTCAGCTTTGGCGAAGCAAGAGTACATTTAACTATTAAGTTCCCACAATGTTGACATCATCTACAGTCTGGTTTAGTTTTTGCCTATTGGGTTTTTTACAACGAATCGTAATAAGATGGCCACATTTTTCAACCTAGCCAAATTTTCGCCCATCTGTTTTCTTGAAGAGGGACCAAAAATGGACAGATAAACAAATCATCAGATAAATACACATTGGTCTTTATTATACTGTAGATTTATTTTTTTTATTCGTCCTGTTTCTGCCACGCTTGAAGAAACAGTCTAAAATTTGGTCAGGTTGCTGACGATGGCCAAAGGATAGGGTTACTTTATATTTGAATCGCTACTTGCATTGCCAACGTTGAAATCGAAGCACTGAAGATATCTGAAGCTTCTCTTGGCACTTTCATGCATCTTGATTCTTGGTTTCTTTACGCAGATAATTTCGTCGTATTATTTATTCTTCCAACTTTATTTCATTCGTCGATCAAACAAAATTTCGACGTAACTATATGATATCCCGGTATATCCATTATCCATGATACCAAGTCGAAATCAATATCTTAAGTGATGCCTGATTGCCTAAAAAGTAATTAATTTTCGCTGCTGAGGAGGTGTGAAGCCGAAAACTCCCATCTCTTGCGCTTCTTTTAAAGTTGACAGTTATATTTTCCGAAAGTATGTCAATGGAGAAATATCCCGAATTTTTCTCCGTCATTTTTGACAGCTGGGGTACTGTGGTACACTAGTAAACATATCATTATTATCTCCACGTTGCCGCATCACAGGTGAACCTCATATAAGGTAGGGGATGTGGTGCAAAATATGTGTTCCTTATATGAGAGGCCATGGGATATGAGAAACTTAGTCGCCCTTCTTTTTTTTACTACAGACGTTAAACTAAACGAAAACTGGCGGTGTTGTACCATAAATTACAAAATTGTAAAATACTTACTGGAATAGTAAAGAAAATGAAAAAGTGGCTTACATACATCCTACTATAGAGCACACCATACATATGTATGGTGTGGTCTATGTTCCTACCTATATACCTTACACGAGTTTAACGTACTTTGTATGCATATTGGTTACCTAATACGAGTAACCCCTCGTGTAAGTGCACGTTATATATACGAGTTTCATCTGCGCTTCTTCCTTCTTAAATTAGTATTTCTTCATTAAATATATTTTCTCTGCGGACCACACGAGAATTACCATTTGTTCGTTCGTAACTCAGTAATGAGTACACCAAATACAAAAAAATAAGTTGTAGCATATGCATAACCGCGTGCCTAATGTATCGTTTGTGTGCTAACAAAAAAAAACAGCATTATTTATCCGTCCTGCAGTTTAATACCTGCCTCATAAAAAACGCATCCCTATACCTATGCTGCTAGCATACATCATTTATGCTAGCCCCACTGCAAAGCATACATCATTTATGCTAGCCCCACACACAAATCAGCAATATATGTCTGTCATTAAGTGAATACCCAAGATAGATATAAAAACCTTTTTCCTACATTTCTCGCAGATATACGATTGTCCTCTTTCAAATTAGTACTTTACATTTATAAAAAAACAGTATCCTTTTATTTACCTCTACCATACATTGTCAATGCTCAGCACACAAAAACCATTATCTGTCCCTCTTCAATTTAGTACCCAACGTACATAAAAAAAGACTGTCCCTGCTTTTGCCGCTAGCATATGTCGTGTGTGTAGCGACAGCCCCGTTGCACACGTTGGTTCGCGTTGCCTCGCTCATCACTCAAGCTGTTTTATAGAGTCGATGTTTTCAAACGTCGAAGCAACATTCAATCTTTTGCTCCGACGTTATATCAAAGCGCAGCGGCAATCAGGTCTCGACTTTTAGAAGTTTCCTCATGCTGAATGTCCGCGTCAACAGACAGCTTTTTATCTCGGGCCAGCTTAAAATAATCCGAAGGGATTTCTGTGGGGCAGAAACGTTCGGCAAATTATCGCCGTCAAGATAAACAAACGCAGGGTGTTTGTGGGGCGCGGCCGAACAGCAGTCAAGTCAAACACGGGTGAGGTGTCAAACAAAACCTTTATTGGGAAAGAAAATAAATATGAATCAAACACACCAGCGTCCCAAGGGCTTGTTGCTCAAGCTTAATAGGTCGGTAGTAGCAATGCTTAACAAGCTCTTATTATACACCTAGCTTTACATGATAAAAGTAGCAATTAAGTTGGGTAAACTTGGAGTATGATGAAAGTAATAGTAGCAATGCGGAACATTCTATTTTCTCAGTTCAATTTTACTGTATAAGCCCAAATCCTAGAGCTGTCAAACGTAATTAAAGCACATACTTACTCTGCTAACTATAGATGCGTAAAATACTTCCCTGTATTCCATATATTTATTCTGCGAAATGATATCCATTTTGCACGACGTAAATATCATTTTGCCACTCTTGTTTTTGGATGAGTGCTCTTACGTTTTTAATCGCTGCTCTGTTTCTACTGCTGCTAAAACGGTAGCCATGCAAGGAGATTCATGAAGTCATATTTTTTCTCTTTTGTTGCTTGATTTTAAACAGTATATGTGAATTCTATCACTGTTGATACTTGATTCACTATTTATCATCTTAATTTTGAAGTTCTGTGTAACTTGTTTGTTTGATTTAACTCGTCTCAACATATTTAAAAGAAATTCGAGTCGGTATTTAGCAACTAATTTCTGTATTCTTTTCAATGGTCCCAAAATTCTCGTACTTCAAATAGTTGACTCGCTAGTTCACGTATTACTTGTGAATATTTTTCTAAGAGAAGTACAATTACTAAGAACATGCGCTGAACCGCAGAAGATAATACTTCCTTCAACAACACAGCGTGCTAACCCTATCGGTATCCCGTGACCTTCTAAAAAATAGATTTTTCGCTAGATATCTCGTGTTATCGTACGTCAGACTGCTGAGATTACTGGGTTGTTAGTGTATTAGCATGCAGCATTTAAATACCATGTTTATGTAAAATTTATCCTCTTTGACGAAGTACGAAAAACTACATTGTTAGCCCTCTGTTTCATGTTGTATGATGTGCGCAGGGCTCCAAGTAGTGTTATATGCACGATAAAAAAAAATACTTCAGACTCCTCACAGGAACCTACAGCCCGCAGTGTAGCGCAGTCTCAAGCGACAACACTGCCTGTCGGCTGCAAACAGACATTGGCCCCAAAAGCTCCAACACACCCAATACTGCCGCCCAAACATGCTCGCTTTCGCCCCCCCCCCCTCTTTCTCACTTGTGGACGCCGCAGGCTGTGGGTTTCTACTGGGGCTTTAGTTTACTACTGATGATAATAATTGATATGGTTTTGTCTCAGCGCACAGTATTCTATGTTGTGACGTTTAGGAGCGTCGGATGTTAATTCTCTTTTGACAGTGGGGGGCGCGTGTTGTCCTTCCATTGAATTATGCATGCGTTCCTTTTTAATTCATTAGTTGTCGTAACGCCCACTGCTTCGTTGCCTGAATAGCAATCTCTATACCTAGAGGCTTGAAACCCTCCAATTGCCTTGTGTTCATATTGTATTAAGTACGTGCCAAGCATGATATCTTTTATTGATGGGATTGTCTAGATAAAATTATTATTAGTATTATTTCGGGAACCCCTGCTTTGCTTTTAATAGGTTGAACTGACCAATTAAGGGCTACAATTAAACCTCCAAGTTTCTTGAAGTACAGTAATTGTATTCAGCTTCTAATATCTACATAATGGTGCCATCAAGGCGTCTCAGATGTTGCGTGTATTTTCCTCCTATACTTCTAACAAGTAGTGATTTTGCTCTCTAAATAAGGAAAATTAAACGAAGTGTCGCATATTTAAGTTTACTCGTAAAAGTGCGTTCACAAATGGAACGTTAGCAGTAACACGCTAACTGTTACAGTGCTGTCCCTTCGCCGTAGTTTTCACATTGCGACGTGACTCACTGGTGAGTTACGGAGCAGTGAACGTGCTGCTCCAAGTACCCTTTCCAATGCAGGTTTGTGGAGTCGGACGGACCAAATCCGACTTCAATTCCTAGAACCAGCCAGTGTCCAAATCCGACTCCTTCGAGCCCGAAAACTTCCAACTGCTTACAATTCCGACTCTTGATCAAAACGTCCATTTTCGTGCGATTCGTGGACAGGCTAACTTCCGGTTCTGACCTTATTCCCGGCGTAAAAAGGATCCGATTCCTTCCGACTTCGACTCTTCAACCCTGATCCATAGTGTTAGTACGATATACTGAACTAGTGCAACTCCCTATCTCCTCTCCTCATTATTCAAGAATTGCTGGGCTATAAAATATCCCAACTCCTTAGCACACGGATATTGGTGCGAACTGAATTAACCCATTTATGCCTAAATTAAACCTAGACTTCCCATAGGAATAGCACTATATTTTTCATAACCACAACACCGGGCATAAATGGGTTCATGCTATGCATGTAGAGCGCATGATGCAGATACTGCAGCAGCAGCGCGAAAATTGTGTGTTGCAATACCTCACATACTGCCGCAGTGACAATAGAACTGAAATACCGCGAATAGTCTCAAGAGTTGCGCTTTAACTGCCTGCTTTGGCATGAGCTCCATCGACTTGTAGCGCCGCCACCACGCGATTGCCCCCGTCTATATAGCAGGGCTTATATATTCTGCTCTTCTTTCACTTGTCTTATTTATAGATCTTTTATCGTATGTTTACTGCTTCTGTTATTAAAGTAGCACGTTAGAAATTATGTATTTCTAAAACTGAAAGTTCACTCTACGATCAAACATCTCTGCGGTAGGCATATATATGTATATAGAAGTGTATGTTTGCATTAGGACTAAACATGTCGTGCATTATGTTTTTCCCAAATATGTATGTTTATTTATGACACAAGACACACATGCACTATTTGTTACTAAAACTGTATGTTCACTTTGAGATCATATATGCATACACTACCTAGGCATTTCTAGAAGTCTATGTTCACATAGAGACTAAAATTCGTGCCCTATGCATTTCTAAAAACGTACGCTTTTCGCTTATGCCCGCAGTTGCTAATGTGAAGGTGCGCCGGGTCATCCCTCTACCTGACGGTGTGTCTGCCCTTCGTGTCAGAGTCCGTCGCTTGTTTAAGGTAACTTTATTTTATTATTAATCACTAACGATAAGTTTATTTTTACTTTTCGAAAGGTGAAATCTAATCAGACTCCTGTTTAAATTTGCCCATTCAAATGCAAGTACTATTTACCGTTATCGAGACTGATCCATGTAAACTTCACACTCATTGCATGTTCAGTTCCTTAATGTTACTAAAAGCGCTTTCGATTCGTTCGCTTTGGTCGACATAAGCTCACATAGTTTTAAATGTTTGGAACTTCAAGTTTAACTTTTTTCTCCACCACGCTTGATCAAGTTTCATGTTTTAATTAAAATTTGATTACGCTTGGGACGGTGGAAATCTTAGTTTATGGCTAAAGATGGAAACTCAATCTAATGTTGCGAGACAAACGGACATAGTTCCATGTAAACTGAAGCCAAACGGATTCATTTCTTAAATAGAAGTTGATATATCGAAAACGTTGGAACCCAAGAGGCCGAGGCATATGTTCTACAACATGAGTATATCACAAGATATATCAAATCATCGTACCTCTGATAGCTTATTATAGGCTATTGTTACTAGTTTTAGTTCGTTATCACCTATTCACTGTATTACACATGTATGGTATTTTTAATGCATTAAGTAAAAATTTGTATTCAACGAAACATGTAACATTTAAAAAACGGATACCTACGTCTTACAACGAGACTAAACAGCTTTAGCTAGCTTTAAACATGAAAGAACTTGAAGCCGTCCCATTTCATTTTTTTGCCTGCATACTGAAACGTTAGTTGCAATTGCCGTAGAGTATATACCATCTTTATTTTCTATACGGACTTTCATTCCTCGGTACTGCGTCCGTCTGCTTGTGTACCATGAACTACTCGTATTTAAAATGAATACAGCTTATCATTAATGGAAACTATTGAATTTTGTGCTATTGTCAATATATTTAGAATGATACACGTGTCAGATATTATTATCATAGGTATCTATATATTTTGTGCACCAACTATTGCGAAAGCTCTCGCACGCAGTCATCGGTTGTCTATTTACAAGAAGTGGCACTGAATTATGGATAAGCTCCTTTACTCGAATGGCTATTGGCTTTTAGCTATCATTGGACTAGGCACATATACTATATCTACTCTATATATTGTACTGTAGCGATATATTCCTAAACTTCCTTCCTTTATACACGATAGAACTGCGTTTCCGAGCAACACATACGGCGAGTGTTTTTAAATCGAGTGAAATATGTAAAATGTGACTGAAACGAGCCACGAATAGGAAACGCAACACCTGCTGTGTCGTACTCTTGGGAGAGAAAATATGTTACGTTTTATGAGTATTTTACATATCAATGATTGCGCGGGAACGAACGGCACTCGTCAAGCTAGGTTCTGCACCGTACATACTGATTAACTGCTTAATAATATCGGTAAATGATATGCACGTACAGGCTTCTTCGAAGGCCATGGATGCCCTCAACAGTAACCTCATCTACACCATCCCTGGCACCTGCAGCGTGAACATCACAGGCCGGGCTATGCACGTCCTTACGGGTGAGCTCTCTTCCATGTAAAGGTTATATTAGGCGAATGGAAAGTCTGTAACATCTTATAACTAGTTTTGACGAGCGGTGCATATGGCTGACCGGGCTATGCACGACCATATGCAAATATCTCTTTGATGTTTTAAGTTTTCTCGATCCATCGGGAGGACCTCTGTAGACAATTGAGAAAGCCGTAGCGATACCAGGATTGAGAGATAGGGGGCTTAGCCCCTGGAGTGTGTGTGCGTGCTCGCAAGTTTGCATTATTTCTATTAGGTATAATTAAATAAGAACACCTAAAACTATAGGAAGGCTTAGGAATATTTCAGAAGCCTTAAGCCCTCTAAAATGGGCTTAACGACTCCTATATGAGAAAGTAAAAAAGACAAAGAACACAAATTCCACGCAGTTTCTCGTAACAAGCGCTGATTCTTTCTCTGCTCTCTCAGTACTACACACTCATATCGACAAGAAAAGGACGGGTGACTAAGTCTACTTCTGGTGAACTAGCAGGTGCTTTATAGGTGTGTCGGGAGTGGGATAGTGCAAGCTGCCAAGCCTGCGGCGTGACCCACATCGTGGCGCTCAAGCGCGATGGTGCAGCGTCACAAGTATATATGTAGGCTTGCACCTGAAGATTGTAATGAAGGTTCATACAATAGTATTTTGGACCGTATGTGTGGTGCAAAGTGTTTGAACGTTTTTTTTTTTTTTGGTGGTGAACGTTTTTTTTTTTTTTGCTTTCTTCAAACACAGTGATGTGTCTACCAAATGGTGCATGAAATGTTAGCTGGTCTCCGTCTTGCGTCAGTTTGAGTGAGTTTTACGTTTACATTTGAAATTTGGATTGGATGAGATTTTGAAAGCTGTGGACTATTGTGTTGTTTATATGATAGCTACGAAACAGTTGGACGCTTTGTACTGCATATGAGGAACAAATGGCTATAGTGTGGACCCGGCTTTAGTGTAAATTATCTGTCTACGATGGGCACACCCATTGCCCTTGAAAAACAATTTTACATGCTGTGTAAAATCGTTCAGTTGTTCTGTGAAGAAACCTATAACTAGCTATGAGCACAACCTCAGTATACAGTATATGCAAAAATGAACAGACACTGTTGACAGTACGTACTATTATTTATAGTGCTGACTGATCCATTCATGCCGCTATTAGTTTTCCGTTAGTAGGTCACAACCCGAGCAACAGTTATTACTGATTTTAAACAAACACAACTATCTAATTTTATTTATAGAGAAAGACACTGGCGGTCAGTTCCAGAAACAAAAGAATTATATGATTTTATACAGCAAGAGAGATACAGCCGGCCAGCGAACCCTGAGCAAATGAATTACACCATTTTGTTTGTCAGCCATTTCCCCCAACAAAAGAATGACATGAGCTTGTCCTCCAGGAGAGATACAGGCGGGCAAGCCCTGGACCTCAGCATGCCACTTGGCCCAGCGATGGTCATCACTCGCACCGAAGATGAAGAAAGGATTCCGACTGCTCTACAAGAACGGTTGCGACTGTCCAGTAAGGATCTCTTCCGCCCGGTTGTGTTTGTAAGGCACGTGCAGAATCTGTACCACTCGCTGAACTCCATAAATATTTCACGTTCCAGCAGCGTTGATGAGTCATAGTCGGTTTGGGTAAGAGTCGAATAACTTCGGAATCTGAAGAGTAGGAGTCGGTCTTTATTCATTCGACTCTGCAACCCTGGGTTTCAGTAGGACATATCGTAGTTTGCTTGGCTGTTAGTGTATCTGTGTTTAAGCAACGTGACGTAGAAAGTTATGGACAGATCCTTAAGACATTCACAGCAACTGATAGGAATGTCATAGGAACAGAAGATTAGATTGTGGTGAAGATCTGTCGGTCCGTTTGTGTGTTTGTCTGTCTCTCTGTCTGTTTGCTTACAACGCAACTCCATTAAGTATGAGCGAAATTTAGAGAAACTATTTGAAATTATGTGAGTAATAGACGAATCAATTTTGGTAGTAATCCAAAAGATGCCCTGGATATGGAATTTTGGAAATTGTCACTAGTATTACGCTGTTTGGCGTAGGTCTGCGCTCTCGGAGTACTTCTTTATTTGCATATGTTTCGCCGTCATATTTGATGGTCGGTTAAGTAGTGTACAGATAAATTTTAGGCTCCGCTAAAGCAATGAGATTTAGAGTCACCAAATTTGGTGAGTTCTTTCCCTAAAATGATTGGATCGGACGCTCCTGTCTATATAGTTGAACGCCCGGAGGTGCACCACCCCTATGACCGTTCACATTACTCGCCACTAATCCTTAGCTCAAACTGATTCCGTACATAAGTCATTTTAGTACGCTATATCCAACTCAGAGGAAGTCGTTTCAAGTGAGTTAGTATAATTATCAGCGTGCAGAAATTTTCTTATCGTCACAGATCATGTCGTGCCACTGGTGGGAAAGACGCTGCCCCGTGGCCCCCTTCTTCTGCTCCTGGCGGATGTCGAAACTGCCAAACAGCGAGGACTGCCACGCCAGACATGGGGTTGGTGGTCTTCTCACTTTATCTGCATCAATTTTAATGAAGTGCTGGAAAGTATTCGTTGCTGCTCAGTAATAAAACTTTTATTATCACCCGCGAACAAAAAGAGAGAAGTGATAATGTTTTCGTTGAGAATTCAAGTATATATATTTGTTTATATATGGTGATGGTAGTGTCACTGGGGCGACACCGCAGGAAATTCCTTTAATTACAGGGCGACATCCAACTTTTAAGGTGACAGGTTCATGTGCCCCTTATGTAAAACGGGTCTGAAATCCTCTTCCGTAGATAAAAACAAATTTAAATATAACTCTACGGTTGCCTTCCGCCGTCTTCTCGATAGTAAAACGCGTTTTGGTTTTTGCCATCTACCACCAGGGTAGTATAGCAGCCCTTCCAACGAGCTCTCGAGGTTAGGCAGAGAACCTTATGGGTTAGGAAGGTAAGGACTGGTTTGTCTAGGGTTTTTAAGTGTATTAGACCCGTATATATCATAGCATATTAGGTGAACCAGACCTACCTACCTAACCTACAAGGTTGGCGGTGTAAGAGCTCATTGTTGGTTAGCTGGTATGACGCCTTTAGTCTTCGTTTTCCTTACGTCGCCATAATAGAAAAAGCCTCACCTTATTTGTATATATATTTCTATATATCCAGTCAAGTTCTTGTATCACCTTTACAATACGAACAGCTTCATGCCGAGGAGCTAAAGGTCTTTTACTCGATTGCTGCCTCATATGCTGGATATAACAATAAGATACAGGTTTTTGAATGAAAGAAACTTAATTTTGATAAAATTTTTAAAATGAATATCAACTCGGTACAGAGCACTTTTGGAAAGCCTCGGATGGACAGTCGGACGGCTCTCTTATTGTAGTGAGGATTATTGTTATCATTAAAACTCTACGCCAGGACTTTAAGGGACGGCTAAGAAAAATTCAGATGAAAAATTAAGGAATCCCTAGACGCTCAAAATGCAAGGGGAAGCGTTGTAAATACATATTTTTTTGCTCGGGAAAATGTTCTTAAATTGAGTTGATGGAATTTTTCTTCTTGGTTGACTCGGTTTTCACACAGTTGATATATTTAGTGTTGTTTACTAACATATGCTTATGCTACAAGTTCATTACTTCCCCCGCAAGGTGTGCCTGAGAGAGCCCAGCGGCAAGTGTCGGTGGGTCGGAGGGCGTCTCTTCCGTGGCTGCATGAAGGCCCGCCGCAACCAGCGCGGCAGGGGCACTAGTGGCAGGCGAGGCGACAGGTGGCGTAATGTGGCGTCGCTCATACCTAGGACTACCACCCCTGCACCTGAGGAGGGCTCTCGCGATGTCATCATATCCAACGACGTTGTTGATATTCAACCAACTGATGGTGAGTTGTGTTGACTAGAGAATATTAAATTCTGTATCGTAGTGTCTGTACCAACCAGGAAGCAAAGAATACAACAGTTACGCTTTTTGCTTCCTGGTACCAACTGGAACCTCCGTCCAGCAATCATGCACTGCCTCGATTAACAGTTAACACACTTTCTTTTGCTTCTATTTTTGAATTCTTAGCAGTTCTGATACGATGGTGTGGCGAGCACTGTATCTATCTAGTCTTAGGTAGATTTGCAGTCATTAATAGTTACAATTCAGGTAAATTATTAACGTTGAACCCTTTGCCTACAAACTCGGCTGTTGCACGACTTTTTGTTTCGTCATATTTATTCCTAGACGTGGCAGCTGAAATAACTATGTATTCAAATAACCACATCTCGTAGACTACTTGAGTTTAGGTGAGAGATTTTAAGAAAATAAACAGTTTTCTTTCCTGATGGTACTTAAAAATTGAATACGCTATTTGAAGACACCTTCGCTTAGTTTGGTACCGCAACGGTGGTCTTCAGTCTGTCTTCATTTACCATGCTGTTCAGAGCCTTGCAGTTGTTAACTGTGCACTGCTGTTGTTGCAGTTGAGTCCAGCTGGTCAGGCAGAGGAAGTCACCTGCACAGCAAGCCCCGCAAACCTGGAAGTGGTCACCCTTCTCTTCACCGTCGTCAGCCAACCATACTTGGCAAGCCCATCAAGCTGGGAGACGTTCTCTACAGTCGATCGTCACTGAGACAAGAAATGGTTGGGGCTCCCGTTGTTTTTGACATCGCCAGTAACAGTAGCAGTGACTCTGTTTCTTCTTTGCACAATAGCAGTCCGCTAGGTCGAAGCGCCGCATCTACAGTAGAAGACCCCCACCATCATGCCTTCAGAAACAGCTATAACGACGACAGCACTGAACCTGGCGAAGAAGTCTCTTTGGATGGAAGTCATTTCTCGAGTGCCGAACAGAAGCAAGATGTTACACAAGAGTCAACAGATGAACACAACGATGGTCGAACAGAAACCTATCACGTCTTGAGGTACCCTGAGTACACTACACAGATCGGTCCTTTTACAGATAACTAAACCCCATGTAAGATAACAAAATAAATGCTGTGTGTTGCATTTGAAAATGTGTGTGTGAAGTCATTTAAGCCGTAATGAAACTCAGAGTATATTTAATAAGATTTTTAACACGAAAGTTTTATGGCCAGTTTTGATGATGATATAGACAATAGTTGTTGAAACGATCCGTGTCTCAGAAATGTTTTTTTTCTAACAATATACATGTTGATATTTATTCCGGAAAGTTTTAGATATTTTTATCAAATTTCTGCCAGTATTGATTCTTTATTCTAAAGACGTTAATGTTTTATACAGTATAGAATTTCTTCACTTATGTAACTATTTCATCTTTTCGATTATTTTCATCGCCGAATCGAGATGTTAGATACATAAGTAAAGTTAACTTACTTGGCTTCTTTCGAACAATTCAATTCTTTAATCAGTGGAACTTATAGTTCAGGGTGGCTGGCAAAGAGAAAGATATATCAGAGAACCTAGTTAACTCTTTGTGGATGAATAAGTAGAACTGGCGGTGTTATGAATGCGCCACCCCGGGATCTAGCAGTGGGTCACAGAGATACGTACAATATACTTGGTTGTTGATTCGATTCAATTTTAACCGTCGTTCAACAATAGTGTTTCTTATATGTGTTCATACGTTTTTTGATTGATCTACTTCGATTATTCGTCGTGGTACAAAATTAACTTTTTCGTCATAGGTGTTACTCGTATGTACTGTTCAAATCTTGACGACAGCCATATATATTGCACTGCGTCTTCAAGTTTTCTGTATTTTTTACAAATTTGTGTGAATTACGCTTTACTAACCTGTTAATACTTGGTGTAGTTTAGTAAAATGAGTAAAATGAATTTTACTCATGCAAGAGTAAAAATGAATTTGATAAGCAATCTATGCCGTAGGTTCTGTACTGCTGAACATCTCGAATAATTCGGCAGCGTGAAGAAGAACTGCCTTAGTTTGTTTCTCTCGTGTCTACGCGTAGATAGCAATGCACGGTACAAACGAACCTACCGATCTGCATCAGAATTAGATCATTTATGTCTTTTAACATTACTGACAACTCCTATGAATTTCATAAAGATCCATTCATTTTTTGAGTTATCGTGCTAACAAACATAAAATTAAAAACAGTGACAAACGAATGAACAAACAAACGGATCAGTATAAAAACTTGGTCATGTACTCTTTGTGATATACCTCACAACTCCTACAATTTTCATCATAATCCGTAGATAACTTTTTGAGTTACAGCACTGAGAAAAATGAGGCAGACAAACAAACGAACAGATGGACGGATCTCCACCAAAAGTTTAATCATCTGTTCCTTCTAACATACCTAACAAACCCTGTAAATTTCGTTAAAATCCATTCATAACTTTTTGAGTTATCTTGATGATAGACTGACAGACAGAAAGGCAGACAAAGGGACAGACAAACCCTACGAAAACATAACTTCATTGGCGGAGGTAATTAATACCTATGATTTAATGAAGCAAGTTAACGCTACCATTCAGCAATACCAACTACAGTATATCACTCTTTAGTGAAGTCATTTCAAGTCGCTGGGTCAGATATACACCTCGCACCTATCATAAAATTCGGGACTTAAAAAAAACACCCCGGGTTTGAACCCAAGCCACCCCATAATTCCACGCCTATTCAGATCTAGGTATTAAACTCTTCTTCTTGTGGCAAAAACATTTATCCAACACAATTAAGGGTAAAACAAAAGATTAAATAACAACTCATGCGCACCTTCAAAGCTTGTGTACGATGGGTTTTAGATTTGTTGAGCGAGCGGTTCGAAAAAATGTAGCCCGCTTTAACGAACATATTTTTTTCATTTTAAGAACACATTAATAAACACTCCGGAACGCGGCACAACGAGCAAGAAGATCTTCGCCACACTTCGCGCGCCTAGTCCTTTCCGGAATTTTTGATGTTGCCGTCAGGCAGGCATGAGAATTGGCCATTTGAAATAGTTACATTGAATTTTATAATTAAAATTGCTTTACTTCAAATAAGCTCTCAGATTCTAACCTTTTTGCGACATTCTCAGCCTTAACATCGTTGAAGCTAGACCAAGAAGCACAGAGTGTGTTACACTTTTTGCTTTCTGGGCTAGACTAACAGTAACTAGTACCCCTAGCTGTGACTGGTTGTCAAAAAAGGGCGTATCATTTGTATTAATCTGGATCATTGCTAGTGGCCAGCTAATTCTAAACTTGGCTCTCTCCATCTATCTTGTGGATTGTAGAACTGAAGATGGGAGTTGGAGCTCCCAAAGGAACTTTTTGTGTTGTAGCTACCGACAAAAGTCTTATTTCTCGCAAACGTGTATTGTATTCAAACCGAGCGCACCGTGACAGCTTGTACAAATAGAGATCGATAGAAGAGCGGAAACGTATAGTGTACTTTGCATTCGTAAATATAGTGATCAACTGTCAATGAGTATTATTATCCTGTTATAGATATTAACGTTTGTAGTAAGCAGGGTCGTGTTTATCATCACCGTAAGCAACATAACTGTTGTTTGATTTTTGAATACTTAGCAAATACATAAATACTGATGTAAACTTTTTCGAACTGTGCAACAAGTTTAGATTTTTGAAAGCGGGTCAAAAATCACATACATATAACTTTTATTTCTCATATGAATGCTGTGTCCTGCACCCTGAGGTTTTCATTCCTAACACATAAGAAAAATTCTAACATAGAAGAGAATTAACATTGGGTTTGTGAAGAGTTACTGGTACAATAATGCCTGCATGTAATTAAGATGATACTGACACTAGCTTCCGTTAAGAGAAACGTCGGTTGAACAGAGTTCACACGTTAGTCAAGTGAACAAATTTCCTCAGCGTTAAGTCAGAATTAATGTGTCACTGTGTCCGCTAAAGTGTTCCATCGACAACCCTGTAAAGCGCTACACTACATTAAAAACTTCTATAAAACATAACACTATGTCACTGCAAGTGGCTGGTCAAACCAACGCTTTAAGGCAGCACGTACCAATATAAGTTGGTACCGTATGAGTTTCATCCGCATAGCTCTTGCCGCTCGAAATTTGGTCGGCGCTTAAAGGCTAGAATAATAAAACTCTGAACTCATAAACCTTTTTAAAATGAAATCATGACAGCCATTCTACTTGAAGACGTTGACAATATGCAGTACATTTCCTCGATTAAATGTATGAGTTACTTGTAGATATTTTCGAGTTCTGCTCAAGCCAAGTATTATTTGCGTTACATGAAATTGTTCATCGCACGACGCCGATGGCTCACTGAAACAAGGCTCAATGATGACGTCAAAGGGCTGCGCCATCTGCGTCTATGTTTTCATTAGTTTGTGGTTGCTCAAGTCACTATAGTACTAGAAAATAATAATGATAATCTATATTATAATTCTACTTGTCCCTTCGTTTCTTAGTTAGTTAGTACGACTGTAACGCTTTCAACCGTATTTGATGAGGGGGGCAATTGTTTCTTCCTTGACGCATCCTTGATACGACCTTGGAAGTGATCAATAGCAGATAGAGCCAAGATTGAATTTAAGCTGCCGCTGCTCGTAGGTCTTAGGAAGAAGATCCATTGCCTGATTTCGAACATTTTCACCCTTCGTATGCAGGATACGGGTCCGAGGGCATCCTAACTTTAGAAAACTTTCGAACAATTTTTTTTCTTCTGTATAATTTCCTCTGGTTCTTTTAGTATTAGGGGAAAATTAGGATGACACGGTTCTAAAATCTTACTGTTGAACTCTGCCTTCATTCTGAAAAATGTCTACAGGTTCCAGCTAGTCATTTACTGTCTCGCATTCAGTGGAGACACCTAACGAGTTTTTCTTTTGCCTTAATTCTGTAATGTTGAAGATCTGGGAGTGTGAAGAGAAGGAGAAGCAGTCAGCGTTGAGAGTCAATTTGGAGTCCCTTGGTGTACTGCTCCTTTCCTATCGGTGCCGGAGTGCTCCACGCAGTATAAATTCGTAGCGTAGCGTCCGAGTATCGAACCCAGGCTTCCTTAGGTGCGATGCCCAGCCGCTATCACTTCACCAATGAGAGGGTACATCATGGAAACGCCATCCAAACACCCGATACAGATTCACCAGTGATCCCTACCTCACCTCTGGTACCATATAATAGGGACTTGCAGCACCAGATGAGTACCATCACTGAAAGCGCACGCATGATTAGCCAACTCTCCAGTGGCAGCAGCATCCACCGATATCACCGTAAAATTTCGCTCAGCGGCAGCTTGAGTAGTTTATATCTTAGAAGTAATGGAGTGGCAACCGCGAAGATGATCGAAAGAGTTGAATGTGTAGAAGAATTTGGACACCAAATCCACCTAGCTGTGCTGCACATTGCACAGCTAGTCTTCCACTACCACTTGCATCATTACCGTTCACGTTTATAGGTTACCCACTCCAGCATTCGATTTTTTTTTTTTTGCTGAGACTGAAAAGAAGCTGGCAAACGTTAGATGCTCTATTTTCTCATTTTCATCACAGTCACAAATCCAGCATTCACGACTGTTTAACTATGTTATTATACCCACCGTAGCAGCAGCCCTGCATGGTGGGCTGCCTGGCACTGAAAGTCACGGGATCGGTAACACGCCAGACAAGTGATCTTTGTGCCACTTGGTTCTATATTACGGCTGGATATGAACAACTACCTTAGAGCACTCATCTTGCCCAGAAATGAGGAGGGTAGGGGTAAGTCGTAGAGCCTTCCATCGATGGCGCCATAGTTTTCAACGATCCGTGATCGACTGAAGCCGAATTGGTTCCTCTTTGATCTGTTGACCTTCATCTGTAGCACGGACCAGTGTGGGTGGGTTTCCCTGTGGAGGGTGTAGTCAAGTTGACTTTACGTCTGTTTCACTTATAGGTACGAGCATTTACCCTGAGGAACGTATTTGGAATGGCAGGCCCCCTCTTCCTCCTCCTTCCCCTATTCTAGTATTAACGCAAAGCTCATACAATGGGCAGTATTGTCTCCCCTTCAAAGGGCACAGGGTAGGTCATAGGGTTAGCATAGTTTTGTTCGACCATTCTAGCCTATGTTATGATGAACAGTGCCTCATGGGGGAGGGGCGGGGCTGTAGAGTACCTTAGCCATTAGCTAGGCTATCAAAACGGCTGCCTTTCTTGTCTACCGTCCGACTTCACCAGGATGCAAAGAATGCAACGTTACGCTCTTTGCTTCCTGGACTGCACACTCCTACAGATATTACTTTCTTTTACTTTTTCTCTTCTTTCCCGACTTGCTATTCACATCCCCTTGGTCCTTTGAGGAAGCATCTGGTACACGCATTCCTCGTTTCTATCGATATACTATTTATATGTCTCCAGAGAGTAATAATTGCTCATTACTACTCCTTGACACGTCCCATATTTTTTCCTCTGGAAGCAGAGAGCGCGCCTTCATCCTCCTGTACGTGTCATGTCTTCACCAGCTCACATTTTAAAGCGCTATTTATTGATTCACGTTTCAGCACGTGGGGACTCGGCGTACGTTTTTTCGGATGACCGGCGATCGTGGCGTTAGGACGTGTGGTGTCATTTGTACGACTGTGTTATCTGATATACCTAATCTTTCATAACTCCTTAAAATCTACTTTTTCTCTATCTATCACATAGAGGTAGTTTCCGCGACGTTCAATGAAGCGTCATAAAGGAGGCGATCCTAATAAGGGTGGAGGTAAGTCAGGGGGGAAGTCCAGTGGGAATTCTCACT
>LQNS02277217.1:3864700-3878234 GCA_001587735.2 Parhyale hawaiensis | reverse complement strand
TCCAGGTTCATTTAAACAAGAAAACTTCCAAGAGAACCTCATCACTGCACATTTAGAAGGGTTTAACATGAGGTTCCAGGACCTACTCACTTCATTAATAGAATTTAAGTCCTTTTGCATGGTCCTTTCACCCTGTCTCCTATCAATACCAATCAGTACAAAAGGGATACGATACTAATTAGTAGAAAAGGCTGTCCTATGTCACCACACAAACAAGACACAAAACATTTTTTTGAGCCCTGAAATTCCACATATTAAAAAAAAAAATGACACATGGTTTTCAACAAAGTCTATAATATCTCAAAGTGGAAGCTTACCATATTGAATGATATAGATGGTGGTATGCTCCATTTCACTTTTCACTGCATCTTTTTTATTTTGCCCAGATGAAGTTTTTTTTTACAGGAAAAAAATTGATTGTTCACCACTCCTTACAATTTTTTTTTTCACGCACAAAGACATCTATGATTGCACAGACATTTCTCTTTCATTCATGAGCAATAGTTTCCTTACATTATTTACAACATTTGTTTGGATGTTCATTGTCCAACTTTTTATTCGATCCACACTACACTACGAATAATCGATAAAAAGATCTAATAATCGTAAATTGTACCCTATCTGAAATAGAACAAACTGTTAGACATTGCACTAGAAGTGATGCTAAATGGTTTGACAAGCAATATTGATACATTCTGAGCCATGAAAAACTTATAAAATGCAATTTTGCAAGTGCGAGTTTTTACCCCGTACGATTTTTTAGATCGGGGTGAATCATCGCACTCACTAAATTCATTATAATTAACGAACCAGAGGGATTCCAGCAAAATACTGATAACACATTCATTATAGGTCTTTTAACTACGTTTCTGCCGAATTTGAATAAATTTCACCAGAAGCTTTGGTCTCCAGCATCAAAGTTGCGGGACTTTTGTGAAACTCGCGAAAAAAGTTTTTTTTGGGTGGAAAACTGTGACTGTTTTTCATCAGTAAATGAACACAACAAAATCGAGCGAACTTAAATAAATGGATACATCATTTAATAGAAAAAAGATGGGCTTTCCGATGGTGCATTCAGTTTTCTTCTGTTTTTTCATTTTTGAGGTGAGAAGTCGACTGCGATTATTCACCCCGGCGTACGAGGTGCGATGAATCACCCTGGTCGACGCTAGTAGGTATTTACATGAAAAAACGTACTAATAACGTCAAACTCGGCACTGGATATTACTTCGCACTAATAATGACAGTGCGGCATTATAAACGAGTTATTAGTTACGTTTTATGTAGGAATTACGTCACGAAGGACATATAACAAGCACTGAGAAGTGTAGAAAACATATTATACTCCAGAACATTAGCTGGACTCTACATCATCGCAAGGAATGCTTTGTATTGTAATGTTTATCAGAACGTTATACAGAGGATTCACCATCGCGGCATATAGCTACTTCGTCAATGACAGAGTTTTTGGGCAGTTTTTCACCATAGAGTAGCTGTCAATGACATCTAGTAGCGAATCAGGCATGTACTTCTGTTGAATAGAGTTGAGAAAAATTTAGAAATATGTGATAAAATACAATAGGAGAAATATGATTCAATGTTACTCCACATGTGTTTATGACTTCAAAAACTTCGTCCAACATATTAATATGGTCAAATAATTCACGGTGAAGATCTGTATTCATCATTAAAGACATCTGAGCTTCTAAAAATAGTTTTAAAGCAGGTTTCTAACACTTTTTTTTACATGTGTCCCGAGTAGCCCCGGATGCCGTGGTAATTCGGGACACTCGTTCCAGACCTACACAATGACACCCAGTTTGTTGCAAAAATATTCAGAGTAAGAAGTTATTAACAAAATACATCAAAATTCGTCCCGAGTTACTCCGTCGTATGGTACCTGTGTACCTGGCACTAAGAAACTTCCCGTGTGAAAAATAGCAGTGCTAGAAAGCCGTACATAGGCTTAAGCTGTGGGCCAAGTAGTGCCGCACCATCTCTGAAAGTGATGGGCCAAAAAATTAAATAATAAAAATTGGTAGTGGTTTTCCCATTGTTTTTCATGTTTTCAATGAAAAAATGTGAAAACCGCCATTTTTCATTGTTTCTCTTTTTGGCCCGTTATTTTCAGGGATGGTGCGGCATTACTTAACCTACAATTCAAGCCTATGTACGGCTTTCTAGCACTGCTAGTTTTCACTCAGGAAATTTTTTAGTGCCAAGTGGATGGCTACTAGCATGGTGGATGGGTACCTTACTAGACATGTTACTCTAATAATGCTGATTGCTGAAGTGATTTTGTTTGGCTCATTTTTTTATGTTGATATTTCAGGACGTAACTAATATAATCATGAGAGGTTTGAAGAGAAAGCTAGAATTAAGTGCTAGAGAAATTAGTGCTAATTTCAAGCAAAATAAGTATGATCATGCCAATGGTGTTGTTGAACTGCTGATGCATATGGAGGTGAGTGTTCCTTAGTTAACTGAGCTGGTGTGGTATTGTTTTACAAATGCCTATTATGGTTTTAATGTAAAATCTTGAAGCATCAAGAAAAGTTTGATGTTACCATCTTGCTTTTTCCATATCTTCTGACTTTCTGAGTACTGTGTAGTTGTTCTGTCTGTCTGCACAAACACCACCCTGCTACACAACGGTATGTAGCTACCTGGTATACAGCTGCCATGAATTTTTTAAATTCCCAAATGTATGTGCTTGTTATCAGAAGCTTGAAACTTTATCTGATTGCAACTGCAGGCTGATGCTGCCAAGCATCATCACATCTTTGGATCAATATACATGCATGAGTCATCACACTAAGAACTTTCCTAGAACAGCATCTACTAATAAGGCTTATTTTAGCTAGGCCTTCAAATTGTCATTCCTGGAACAGATACAAAAGTCCTGGCAATATCACAACCTTGGAGTGGTATGCTTCCATAAGCCATCATACTTGCTAAATTCATCTCTATGCAGCAAAACAATAGTGCTACAGTGCTCAGGAGAGTAGAAGAAACAAGAAATGGAGCATCTCGAACATAGTCACTTTGTCACAGAAATTCCCTAAGTTACCCTTGAATAATCATCTTCTGAAGCAGTACCTATTTTCTGACAAACACTGCACAGAAAGCAAAGTTGTAAATTTCCTCACAGTACATGTGAGTGCCATAGTCTAATGGCAATAGTGCTCTGCTTTGTTAACAGAGTTCAAGAAGTGGAGTACGGTATCTTATGCACAGTTGGCAGTGACACTTGAGATTCTCAATGTTAACATAAATCCATTGCCTGCATTCCACATGTCCCAAACTTTTGCATGGTACTCTTTGGTTTATTGATCTGTCCAACTACTTAACCATTCCATCACATTTCTAACATTTTTGTCATCCACTTTGGGAATGTTTTTGCATAGGCTAGGTACAATATGGGAGCAGGTGCTCTTCCAGCACTAATAGCATCATCACCAATCATTCTCTTTCTCTGGCCACATACTCCCATCAGATTTTTCATGATTTTATCTTAAATGTCATCGCTAATTTGGGCATTCACAATGCTTTGAGTTATTCTACCTGCATGTGTATGCATTCATACCTAGGGACTGGAAACATGCTTGGGAGTGCAGGTCACTACCCTTTATTCCATCATACCTCCACTCTTACTTTCAGTGCTCAATTCTTTCTGTAGCACTCTAGAGTTGACTTTTGCTCCATACCTTCATGCTATTTGCCCAGTCATTAGCTACCTGTTTTAGCACTCACTCTCGTGTGGCCCATCTACCACCGTTAGCATTTGCCTTCCAATGCTCACCAGCCCTGACAGTTGGTTTGTTCACCTGGTGTAAAGGCCATATGCATCCACAACCTTCTTGCACAGTGCACACTCACTCTAATGTGCTTTTAGTAGGCTGTCACATGCACACCTTCCATCACCTGTGCCTCGTCATAACCTTCGTCATGCATGTTTTAAATGTGCTCAATTTCATATTCCCCTATGAGCTTCTGCTTCCATCCACATCGCATTCTCAGCTCAGAGCTGCTGTTGCTACTTAATTTTCTTGTCTCTAATTATGTTCTTTCACTGTCGTTTCACAGCACCACATCAATACCATGCCCGTGTGTAGTTCTGCTTTGTAAAGCCTTTGTTTCCATTTCAGTATTAATGTATTAATAATGTTTTGTTTCAGTCAAGCTCCAGCAAAGGGGCACTGGAATGCATTGATGCTCTCACTGAGATAGCTGTTGCTTTCATCCAAGATGGGGACACACTGCCTCCTGCCAAAGACAAGCCAGGTGAGTTTGTATTGTAATCAGCAATGATTTTGTTGGCAAGGATCCATGTTGCAGAGTACGGTATAGCGAAGGAGTCATTGATGTCTTACCCGTATGAGTCACTGACTAGACCAAGGACACACCTAATGTTTTTATTGCCTATAGACTAGCTACTCTAGAACTTGTGATGAGATCTGAGGATAATCCTGCTTAAGTGGTCCTAACAACAGAGCTGTTGCCTTTGGAGAAGTCTGGTCAGTATCAGTGATATAGCTAGAGCTTTCAGCACCTGGTAAAAAAGTTTTAATGGACGCCACCACTGATCTTCTTTGTGACTAATGATAGGTAGCTAGCTATAGTCTATATAGATGCAAAGAGTTTCAAGTACCGGTACCTACGGTGTCATAGGACGCTATTTGGCGCCTTTGCCATTCTCCTGCTACCGACCACCCGCCCTGTTTAACCTGCCTTATGAAGAATAAGTGCGAAGGTGACTTGGTAGGTAGGCCGGCATCGGCTCACTCTCTTGTTGATTGTGATTGCGTGAGGTATGCGTCGGAGCTGCTGCCGAGCCAAGATTGTAAGAACAGTGTTGATAGGTACCTTACTGTGTTTGATTATTTTACTAGCTCCTGTTAGTGCAAATAGTGCGAGCCTACTTTTGCTGAGCTTGAGGTGTTGGTGAGTGTTTTGGCCTGGGATTTGGGAAGTTTGTAGCGTGAGGCCTTTGTTTGTTTACAGTTTAGCCCTCCAGGCCAGCTGCCGTGGTAGCCAGTAGGCTTGACGCTCCGCACTTGTACATAGTTTCCAGCAGTTTTCTGCCTTATAGCTACATATTTGTTTTCCTTGTACCTAATATATTCCCATCATTTGTAAATATTTCACTACACCTCACTAGTGGCCTGATTGTTGGTAATGCTCCGGACAACTGGACAGTGCAATTATAGTCGGGCCGTGGCGACTTTACGTGACAGTGTAGTGAAATTGCAACGAGCCAGTGTTGGCTTTACATCGAGTTGTTATTGTGGGGAAATCACTAGTTCTCGACTGTCGCCCGGCTGACGTTTACACTGCTGCCTCCGAGGTGTTGCCGCTGACCAGCCAATACCAAGAGCACGTTAAAGTAAGGAAACCTCATCCAAGTGCTGGAGGCAGTGGTAATACTTGGTGAATATCTTGCCTAGAGCTAGATTTCAGCTTTCTATGGCCTGATCTTTGTAATAAGTGGCTGGTGAGCCAGTGTATTTATTTTAGGCCAGTGTATAGAAACTGACATTTTACTGCCTGAGCACCGTAAGAGCTTTACTTTGGTAGTTGTGTTTGCAAGGGTGACCCTCTTTAATACCATATCATTGACCAGCCAGTCTCTAATACAAACTATACGAGCACAACCTAACAGGAGCAGATACACTTGAGTGTTCAGTGTTATTGGAACAGTAAATGTCCTTTCGTAGGCCCTGCTTGGTTTGAGAGAATCATGGGGGATAGTTTTCTGCGCTGACAGCAGTCTAACATGGCAAATAGCCACTTCATTAGATTTGACGTTAGATCAGTGACTGACTAGCAAGATACTACCCTCCTGCGCGATTCTGCTCGCAAGTGTGATCTTCTTTTGTTCTGTTTTGTCACGATCTGTATCACGAGCCTGCCTGCCGACTTTGTCTATCTGCAATTGTCCTCTATTTTCTCTCTCTTTGAGGCAACTTCACCGACATTGACTAGGCTTGTGGGGACTGCGTTTAGGCCTAGACTAGATTGCAGGAATAGTACTTTTAAGCTTGATTAGCTTGTTGTTGCCGCCTTTTGCCGGGAGTTGAGTTAAACCTGCTCTCGTTGCCCCTACAGTGCTTTCATTGTTGGATAGGTTTGCCGACTTCCTAATCGCAGGGCAGAAAAACACATTGTGGCGCAGTAATAGTTAACCTGTTCACTCATTACAGTAGATTACAGGGTTGAAGCCGAGTATTACAGAATATTACGTCACGGTGTACAGTGCATTAATATCGAGCGCCTTAGGGCTGTGCGCTTGGTCGTGCATAGGTGGTGCAACTGCGGTTACCCTGTCATTAGTAAACCGGTTCTTAGTCCCCTGGCTGCGAGAGCCGCTTCGTAATGCCTCCCTTAGCATGACTTGCTGCGGCAGGCGCGACCCCACAAGGCTCACGGAAGGTAGAGCGGAAATCGGACTCCGTAGGCTTCATAAAGAAATCAATCCCCCTCAAAAGGACGCAAGTGCCGCTGTAGTTAATGGGGGAGATCCTTCGCCATGGTGTTTGCCGCCTAATGTTGCTGTGAACAGGTCGGCAATCAACCGGGCTAGGCCACAGAGGTGACTGGGGACCCAAAGTCCAGGAGCAGTGGCGCAGGGCCATTGGGTTGGAGATTAGGAGTTGAGGTTGAAGAGAGGGTCAGGACAGGATAAGGTTAGGTAAGACCAGAATTTGTTGGGAGCAAAGGGTGCCTTGTGTGGCTGGAGTGTGCGGTGCAGCAGTGGCAGCTCTATTTGCTGTTGCAGTTGCATTAGTGCGCTCTACCCGTCCCTAACCTACAAAAAGCGCACCACCAAACCACGACGCCCTATAGCAACGTCAGATGCCAGGGGCAGTCTTTCGCAAAAAACTGAAGTTTTAGAACTTGGAAAACTAGATCTTATATTCATGTGTAATAGCTACATGGACTTCTGTCTGCTACACCATTGACGAGTAGGTACGTACCGTATCAATCGATTTGCTTTATTATATATACCTATAGCTACACACTGAGAGATGGTACAATTGTATGGTGCACGGCATGTCATTCAGGTAATTTAGATACAGAAAGTGGTGAAAAGTATTGGTACATGTTACTATAGGCCACATCGTGGCTCATTGTTTGGCCGTGGTTTGATAACAGAATGCACCACCGTCAGCTATACCTATTGGACAGTTTGTAGCCAGGGGCATTATGAATCACAATTTACCCGTGAATTAGCTAATTCTGTATATCTATTCTGATTTAGAGACTGAAAGCACTTTTCCACGTTCTGACTGTCAGGCAATCTGTGTACTTATGAGTAGGGTTGTGACTTTGCAAAATATCCACACATATTCTGTCCATTTGTAAGACTGAATTTAATTTTTTTAGTTCATACTAGTGAAGTGTATGCATAGGCATCATATTTTATGTAAGAAATAAAAATTCAGTCATACAATTGGAGAGAATATGCATGCATATTTTGCTAAGTCACAACCCTACTTATGAGCAAATATCACATTTGCACTATTTCAACTCGGCACATTTGTAAGCCGGCAAAATATGTCATTATAGGCCACCCATAGGCAGCTAATGGCTCTTCTGCTCAACTTTTTCGTTGCGTGGGACTGATCTCCTCATTCATCAACGCAGGTAACATAAGTTTATAGCTACACCAATCACCTGCCCATAGTGAAAGGGTTAAAATGTGACTAAAGTGAATTAGCTACTATACAGCACAGAGGGTAGCTATGAAACTGCTGACGTTGACAACTTCAGAAAAGTGACTACACTTCCTCACTCGCGTGTTGCCCACTCTGGCTTCCACGTTTCTCTTTCTCTATATCCTGGTTATCACAACAATCGTGAGTGATTTTGTGGCCAAGTTAAGAGAAGATGTTGGCATAAGTGAGCTCTAAGCCACTGAAACCTGTTACTTTCTTTAATTGGAGGGCCAGTTTCTTTTTCTAGATATTAGCTATCAATTTAGCTACATGCACACAGTATTATATTCAATACGTAACTACAGAATTTGCTGGCTTCATTCTTGCAGATAGACAGTAATTTTTGTGGTCCAATGGAATGGGAGGGGCAAGGACCATGTCATCAGCATAGCTGATTTTATTATTGCATTACCATTAATATGGCACCCTACTGCTGTGTTCAGTTAGGTGTGGATATTGTCAATGAATACGTGAAAGAGAGTCAGGGACAGTATTCTTCCCTGCCTTATGCCATTAGTCTGTCTAAATGCCTACCTTACCGATCCCCATTTCACAAAGCACCTCCGAGTTTGGAACCAAAATTTTAGAGTTTTAACGATGAAATTAGGGCTAGTAGACTAGAACTACTAAGGACAAGGCTGGTAAGTGTTGCTTGTAGGACACTGATGCTGAAGAGTGAAGACAAGCATGTGCAGTATGTTTTATTAGCAATGGAGTGACTCCACAAAAAAACAGCTATCGGTACTGTGAAGAAGTCTGGTGAGGTTAATATACCTACATATGACGAAAAAGCAATTGCGTGTAAATTCTCATGCAACTTTTTTGTTTTTATGGTCAAAGTTGGCAGAGACTTGCTGACTTATTTATTATTATTATTCTTTTTTCAGATGATTTGAAGGATGCTGTTGATCAATACAGAGACTGGATCCAGCTACGGTTTGCTGATATCATCACAAAATTTACTGAACATCTTCACCATAAAAGTACGTGGCTACCAATGCTCTATTTTGGTTACTAGGATCCTATGTATCAGTGCTGTTGCTTTCAAAAGTTGAGCCTCATCAGAACTCTTGGGTTATCCTTTAGCTTCAGTAAGTAAGGCCTGTGAGACGTCTCTTTATCTATGCTCACTGAACTTTTTATGTCCATTGATGGATGTCCCTTGTTTCCTCTTCAAATGTTATTTTTTGTTACTTGATATTTCCATGTGAAAGTACGCTTGCATTGGTTTTCCGTGTTGTGCTGGCACTTTCCTCTCTGCAAACGTGCGCTAAGCAAGTGATAACTAGTAAGTTACTGTAATCTCATAACCCCACCCTGTAAAAGGCAGTGAAAAATTATGTGACATCGCCTGGAATTCATTCTTGCCTTTTCGTGATATTCTGTTTCCAGGTAACCAATTTCATCAATCTTTGAGAGATGGAGTTATTACGTAACCAATTTCATCAATCTTTGAGAGATGGAATTATTACAGAAGTGGATAAATTTACCGTGTATGATGGTGTATATTTTTGACATAAATCCTAATACACGCTGAGGGTGGCACAAATATTAATGGTAGGCCTGCCTCTTGAAGAAAAAAACACCCAAAGCCATCATCAATAGATTCCATACATTAGCTGTCCTGAAAAATATTCTTACTGTCATTTTCAATGTTGTGTTCATTTGCAGAACTTAATAGAAGCAGATCTCATTGAGCAGAAATCAGCGGAATTAATGCCGTACTCTTTGCAGTTCACAATGGATTTACCAAATGTACCTTAACAGCATTTATATCTTTCTCACTCAGAATTTGCTGTGGCGGAGAAAGCCCTTCTAAGTCTTCTCACTATTGTCAAAGAACAAGCTCACGTGGAGGACGTTTTCCCGTGGGAGATTTACAAGGTGAGGGCTGCTAAATAATTTATTTCCTTTTATCAATTTAGTCTCATTTGTGTATTTGTAATAGGATGCATTGTCCTACTTGTGCTTGCATCTCTTCGTAAAGCTTTACCGATTTTAACTCTTGCTGGTCCACATTCTTTTTGTCTGTGCCGTGTTGTTCTCAAGTCAACTTACGAAATGATCACACAGTAGGTACACTGGAACATATTACCCTCCTAATGCCAATGTGCTGCACCCAGCGTGACCTTATGCTCTATGCTCTGCACCTTACTTGACCTTAGTGTGTGTGGGAATATAATTACCTAATTTAGTATACTGAAGTGAGTGCTGTGTGCTCAGTACATGAATGCAGTTTATTGTTGTAGCCTCCATATGAAGATACATGCCGGTTTGACTGGATATATGATAAATCTAAGTTGATCCATTGCTTATCAAATTTTTAAGAATAAGCAACAGTCTAGGTTCACCCCAGGGAGAATATGTAGGTTGCCTTATCCGTTAGAGAGGCCTTTGGGAACTCTCTCCTCAATGCCCACTTTGTTTCTTTTCAGTGTCGTAGCTACTCCCACTGATGATGCTTTCCTCTTCTCTTCCTTTTCTTTCCTGGCGTACAGTATCTATGTACGTTGCATGGGATTCTCGTTTTATCTCGTCATTCTGTATATCTTTTTCTTTTCCTCTCTTAAAACATCAAATTTGCCATGGTTTAGGGAAGCTTAAGCTAACCTATATAGGTAATAATAATAAATGGCAGTCTGCTACTTAGCTAACAGTCGGATGGGGCGCTAGAGTTAATTGTTTCAGATGGTAGGAAGAGGCTGACCAGGGCTAGTTTGTAGTTTGTACTAACTACCTGAAATATAGCTCTAGCATCAAAACTATGGATGTTTGGCTCTAATAAAAAAAGTGCCTCCCTAAAGAAAGAAATTCGCCCTACCCAATTACACGGGCCAGTTTAGCTCGATGAATGTATGAAACTTATGCTCAGCTTGTCAGCTGCATTTTGCTGTATCGTTAGAGGTGCTTTAGTTCGCAAATCTTGCACTGAATTGCCCGAGTTGAGCGTATCTAACTGATTTGTCCAGTCTGCAGTAGCCTTTGTCTTTAACAATTTTTTTATTCCTAGTAGTATTCTATATTCATAAAAGCACAGGCCTAGGCCTGGTTATTGTTTATTAACTGATTGCTATTTTACATTAGTAATTTTAACCATCCGCGCTTCCTCTTACAGTAGCTACTATTAATTACGTGTTTAGTCTCGCCTATAAGTTGGAAACAATTTCATCAGAAGTGTTGCAGCTAGAAAACTGTTTAATATCAGACGCATTCATACCAAACTTGTCTGCGTGATAGACTAGCTTATGTAATAGTATTGACTATTTAAAAGTAAACACATTCACTATATACTGAGAAATATAAATCTAATCTTGCGCCTCGACTGTTGCTGTACAGCGATGATTTGTTGGCAGCATCTAGCTGAGGTGTACTTTTGTGCCCCAGCCACAAGGATTCATATGGGCCGGATGGCCGCAGAAAATCCGGATCTGCGATTCTTTATTTATGTTTGTAGCTGGGCAGTAGGTACCCAGTTCTGGCAGGCAGGTGTAAATCTAACCTAAACGAGGCCTATAGTTTATCTGCTCCTGACGTCCATCAGGGCGGGTTCGTACAGCAATTAAATGCACGATTTTGTTAGCTATCGTGCCGAGCATTGAAAACATAACTGGATCTGGTTTCTTCTAAAATGTTACCTGGCAAATGAGTTTGCTGAGCGAGTGTTGTTCGTAAGCTGGTGAATATCTATTCATATCTTTAGTAGCTATCTTAAAATTCGGAGAGCTTTGCGCTTTTGTGTTGAGCTGAAAATATTTCGCTCATATGCGAGAACAAAGTCATAACTCAAAAAAGGTAATTTTACAGGACAGAGGATTTTGAGGTTAAACAGCCAAGTATTAAGCAGCCACAATATCACCAATACTGACCCATAACAAAATGTGGCGTTTTTCTTGACAGTTTACAGCACCTTCCGTAGGCTCAACAGGAACTGAGATATGCCATTGTTGGCACCAAGGGTTGGTAACATCTAGGTCGGCGCAATAGTAACATTTACTGCCCTCTAGTGGTGAGTGTTGCAGGTAGAAATGTGTGTTTTTACCACAATATAGAGCAGGAAACTGGCAATCTCATGGTTGTCATAGCTCAAATTTGCCATTTTTTGAGTTATGACGTTGTTCTCACATATGCGCGATTTGTTCATATGACTATTATGTGTACCCGGCTTTCGAGATCAGCAGTAGTTGCCGTTCCGAATGCAAAAAAAAAAAAAAACTGCTCCCATTGCTCTGCATATTGCTATTCATTCGATATGTTATCGAACGGGGCTGCAGGTTTTCAGTGGCTGCAATATCGCTTAGGTGCTACGCCATACGATAGGTAGGTACCTACCTATTTCAGTGAAACTTTGAGGCATTTTAAATCAATTGTCGTTCTTATATGCAGGATGTTTTGTCAGCTCTTCTATCACCCTCCGTCAGCTGCCGCCCTCTCATCAAAACCATGCAAGATGTTCTGCAGCATGAAGATTTGTCATTCTACACGTTCAAAGTAAGTTTGATATCTGTTGGAAGCTCGATGTCTGTGCTGAGCTCTTTCACGTTTCGACCTTGTTCTAATTAGTAGGTACTCGTTTGTATTCATAGATGTGCAGTATCATTGTTCCCTAAATGTTTTTATCTAGCTTTGTAAGTCTTCTGTCTCATACCATTTTGCCTACCGTATTCCTCAGCTTGTTAGCCTACGTGTATTATTATTATGTAAGACCTAGTAGACTATTATAGGTAGTTACTGAGTAGCCCTACTAAATTATCACAGTTTCGAGTTTCGCTTCAATATCACTAGATTTTAGTAGGTGCCTCAAACAGATTCGTTGTTGTTGGTTGCTCGGAAGAGGTTCTTTAGTGGAAACGTGTATTTCTCAATTTACGGTAGAGCTTGTAATGCAAAAGGATCGTAGATAATTTTTTCATCACTCTGATTTGTCCTCTAATGATGACATAAGTACTCTAAATGGCATGCCATCCCCATACAACGCAATACAGTTGCTAAATCACCACTGTAGTTATTGGCTAGCTGGACGCCTCTTCATGGACAAAGAAATCTGCTTGGGTCGTGCTACTGTACCTTAGAGCTCCAAGAGCTCCAGTGGCCAAATATCTGCATTCATCCTCCTGCCCACAGTTCATTTACTAAAGATAGTTACGTCAGCCCTAAGGGAACATCCTTTCGCCCGATCTCAACCAATCAGCGACCGCCGTGACTGGCGTCAATTTCAGCCAATGGGCGACTGCCACGTCACTCTGCTGGTGTAAACAAATGAGGCCGCGAGCGCCGGCTTCTTACTGCAGTATACCAGAAAGGCTTTCCCGCCAATTGTTTATTACCTCAAATTGGAACTACCTATACTGGCCATATACTTAATTACATTCAACTTAGGTTGAAGCGAGTGCTTTGCGCGGAATAGAATGATTCGCATGAATACAAAAAGTCAAAATAAAACGATTTTCGTTCGCCAAAAAAACTTTGCATTACAACAAGTTATAAAGTAGAATGTTATACACACCTGAAAAACACAATAAGCTGCAGCTGAACAATTTTACCAACGTTTATGTAATGAATAATCGAAGATGCCTCTGTCTTGGCATGAACCAGGATGCCCCGCTGCAAAAGGAGTGACGCTATTGGCTGATATATTTTTGTTACGTCACTCTGCTGCAACTGCAGGTGCTGCCACTCAATTGTCTGACATGTTGTTGTTGTTGTTGTAGTTACGTAGGGGGCGGCTCCGGAGGGGGTCGGGCGTGTGGCGGAAGGTATGAGAATGAAGGTAGGGAAGACAAGAAGTCATGCACAGATAGAGGGCTGTCCCATAGAGA
>LQNS02277217.1:3824689-3856692 GCA_001587735.2 Parhyale hawaiensis | reverse complement strand
AATGAGACGTACTTCGCGCCCTGGCGGCGCACGAGCCTGTGGATAACCACGGGAATAATTCGGCGCGATATAGGCATTGTGCCACTGAAGCGCTAGTAAAACCTTTACTACTACTACATACTACTAGTTAGGCCTTCGCGACGTCTTCTATCTTCCGTGCCCACTTAGATTCCTTCCGATTTCGTACTCCTACTTATCTTACTTTCCTCTGTTCTTTCTCTTATTTCCCGACTTGCTGTTCACATGCGCGTTGGTCCACCTTCGGGCATGGGTTCCCCATTTCTGTCGACATACTACATGTCCCTTCCTTTTCCTCTCTTGAATCACCATAGTTGTGTCTAAGGAGGCTTAAACAATTAATAGAATAATGTTCCCATGTGCGTGTGTGGGAACACCCTCGTGCATGGGTTCCACGTTTATCTTGGCATAGCTACTATATGTCCCTTCTTTGTACTGATTTAGGGAGGCATAAATTATCTTATACAGTATAGCTACCTACCTACCTTACCAATCCATAACTCAGCTATTGCCCAAGGACAATGGAGCGTTGAACGGTCCGGGGCAATAGAAACGTTTGGGATCACTGCCCGAGATGCCAAATGTTCTAACGAACCACAGTTGAGTTGAACTTAGTTTCGCGTGAATTTCGGGTGCCTTGCGTGGCTCTTCTCATGGAAATTGTAATTTGTGGCTTGTGCGAGTATCAGCGTTGTTACTCTTGCAGTGCATGTAACTGTTAACCCTACATAACTTTAATTTAGGTATATTCAGAATTATGGATCCATGATGCATATTTTATGTCCAGAATTATGGATCCATGATGCATATTTTATGTCCAGAATTATGGATCCATGATGCATATTTTATGTCCAGAATTATGGATCCATGATGCATATTTTATATCCAGAATTATGGATCCATGATGCATGTAGCATTAAATAATTGCAGACTAACTGCTCGTGAGTACTCGGAATGCTTTATCAAAATGGGTGACAAGGCTCCAGGTGGGAGTAAACATTGGCGGAGAGAGTATGTTCAGGAGCGTGAGGCGCAGTAAATGTGTAGCTATCTCTAGTACTTTTACTTTCGTTACCCTGTGGCTAAAACTTTTTGAACATCCTACTTATTAATGTACTCATGTTATAATTTGCAGGCGGTGGAGTGAGCCTGATGGCGATGCACGGAGTGTTTCTGCTCATGAACCGACACAACTTGTAAGTAATGGCAATGTGGTGTTGCCTCGCTGTACATATATGTTAGGTGTGCCGTGTAACGTGGTGTATCTTACCATGCTTTTAGTAATCAGCAAAGGCTTGTTGCATCACAACCCCAGGGTAACACCGTGTGTTACACCAGTGTCATCCACAGCTCAAAAATATTACTACAATCGCTACAAAAAAAAAAAAAAAAAACGCTACGAGCGATTCTGAACCACTTAGCGACCACCTCCGGGTAAAGGTTTGCCGTTTTCAGGTTTTGCATATTCCCATCTGGATGTGATTGCAACACCTATCGGTGTTTTTATGACGACGTGCGCTCTGCTGTTGCTGCTTGGTAACAATATACATTTCTTCACTTCCTCAGGCACTATCCTGACTTCTACAACAAAGTGTGCAGCTTACTGGAACCAAGTGTCTTCAATGCTCGGTACAAACCGCGTTTTTTCATGCTGCTCAACGTCTTCCTGTCGTCATCTCACTTACCAGAGCACTTGGTGGGTGCGTTCGTGAAGCGCCTATCGAGACTACTGCTTCTCGCCCCTGCCAACTGCTCTGTGCTTGTTCTTCGGTGTATCGCCAATGTTGTGGCTCGATTCCCGAGCTTGAAAATGCTGTACGACGACGAGCAGGAAACTCCAGTAGAGTGTGATCCTTATGATATTGCTCAGTCCGACCTCATGAAGACCAAAGCAAACTCGAGCAGCTTGTGGGAAGTAGCCACCGTCGGTCACAAGGCTCCAGAGAAGCTCTACAGAGCGACTAGCTTCATCAAGCGAGTCAATATTCCCGATGAAACGAGTCTCAACAGCTACTTGGAGGTGGAGTATGACGAGGTAAGCCTTTGTAGACCGTCGGGTAGATTGGGACTTTTGCGCTGAAATGTAATTTTTTTGTGGGAGAAGGTACCAGTGGAGTTCATTCAGCTGTGAAAGCCTGTGTTGTGAGCAGCTAACTATTGTCAGAAATGCCAAGATTAAGGAATATATGCACCACTTACCTACTTTGTGCAATTTGAAAACAACACCCCGAATTTTGAAACAATTTCATTGCTTAGCCTATCTGTCAGTTAAAGTCCTAGAAACAAGAACGAAAGGGGTAAATTTGGCAACTAATCTGTTCAATACCGTGGTTAGGATGCAGCGTTTGGCAGCCAGATAGAAACGGAGGACCGGTGGCATGATGGAAACTGCCCTGTCTCTATGCCGGGGGGGGGGGGTTCTGCTGAGGCTTGTGTGTGGTGTCACCGTCGTTCCTTCTGTGTATAATCCATTCCGCTTAGGCTTTCATTAGCTGAATCATATCGTAGCAGTTCAATCTTCACGCTGAGCAGACGCCTTTTTATAATGAATTTGCATCGCAGCCAGATTTCGACGCTTGAGGTTCAACCACAGTTCATTTACTACAGATACTTATGTCAGCTCTAAGCGAACACCCTTTCGATCAATCTTAGCCAATCTGCGACCGCCGTGAGTGGCGTCAATTTCAGCCAATGTGCGACTGCCACGTCACTATGCTGGTGTAAACAAATGAGACCGCGAGCGGTGGCTCCGCCGGCTCGTTGTACTGTAGTATACCAGAAAGACTTTCCCGCCAATTGTTTATCATTCATTATCTCAAATTAGGACTACGCATAGTGGTTACACTTAATTACATAAGTAAAGGAAAATAATATACCATAGATTTGATGTAGTGTGTTGTATCTTGATTTCCAGCGCCATAAAAAGAACTGTGGAAATCATCCGAAAATGTTTGCCAAAGTTGAAGGAAGGCTAAGGCTCTGCGCGAAATAGAATGTTGCGCATGTGTTATAAAGACAAAATTAGACGCTTTCCATTCATCAAGAAAAGTTTGCATTACAACAAGTTATAAAGTAGAATGTTATACACACATGAAAAGCGCAATAAACTGCCACTGAACAATTTTACCAACGTTTATGTAACAAACAATCGCGACAGACACTGCACCCCTCGCACACACGACGCCATATTGGAAATTAAAGGCTGTCAGATGTCGAACTAATCAGTTCTGTCGGTGCTTCGTGCCCTGGTGGGCTAAGGTTTGGAATTTGTTGCCGGCATCAACCTTTGGTCTTATTGGCTTGCAGGCGTTTAAGTCAACTGTGAATGGTTTTTTGTTGGATTTCCTTTAGCAGCTGTTGCAAGATGCTTCATTTGGGTTGTATTACCTGTCCGTGGGAGCTCAGGCGTGAAGTTTTAATAATAATTACCCAAGATGCCTCTGTCTTGGGATTACCCAGGATTTACCGCAGCAAACCGAGTGACGCTATTGGCTGATATATTTTATTGTGACGTCACTATGCTTCAACTGCAGGTGCTGCAGGCTCAATTGTCTGACATAACTATCTGTAGTAAATGAATTGTGGGTTTAACAATCAGTTGGTGTCCACGATACGGTGAGCCCTGGGCTTTTCCAGTGAATTATTCCAACTGAACTATATTTGGTAGTGCAGCTTAAGGCCCCGTCCAAACTACCGATAAAATCTGTCCACACTGGCGATTTTGCTGATCGCCGCGAATTTTCGTCGTCAAATCGCAGCTTTGAGCGTTTTCGCGACCGTCCAACTTGCTGGATATTTTCGCGCGATTTCGGTGGCGAACAGAACAGGTTTCTCCTGAATCATTGTGTTTTTCTCACGCAAATTGAATAAATTGAGCGTTACATGAGGTCTTCTTGCTTCTTTATAGAAATTTTAAAAGCTTTAAGCTTCTTTGAGCACTGAAGGGCAGATTGTGGTGGGCCCTTTCCCTGCCACAATATGTTTGGGCATCACGAAGGGTCCCGAGTGCCTTCTCCGCAGGGGATGTAGCATCTGGCCGCAGGTCCTACTGACGAGGTTAGTTTTGTAAAGTTAGGTTGGCTCAAAATACTTCCCCTTCTGTTTCGGGAGGTGGGCTGCCGATCGTGGTGGCTGACCCATTCCCGCTAGATTTCTACTTTCTTGTATTTCGTTTCCTTCCCCTGTGCGGCGTAACTGAGCGACTGCGTTCAGCCGCGCCCGGGGGTTGGAAATGCTCAACTTGCGCCTTTTTCCTGTCGGTAGCGCACTGATCACTCTGAGACCTACCGGCAGAAAAGCAGAGACAAAAATCATTGTCAACTTAAAACGCGCCCTAGTCGGCGCACGAGCCTGTGGTTAAACACAGGAATAGTTCGGCGCGATATAGGCAGTGTGCCACTGAAGCGCTAGTAAAAACTTCTACTACTACTAAGCTTCTCTAAGTTCTAATTCACTGCAAATTTGATGAGAAATAAGAAACTTCACTGCGCGAGTGACACTTTTGTCGAAAACTGAGTTGACGGTAAACATTTTATCGACTTTTGTGGTGACGCAGTTGTGTTTTAGACCAAAAATTAAATGTCCGAACACTTCGCACTACGTATGGGGAACATAAATTATCGAGGAACCCCAACTTAAAATTTATTCACTTGACAACCTCGAAAACAATAACGAGTGGTAAAGAAAAGTGTGAAAATGTCAACCCAAGCTCAGTTGCCAGTAAGCGTTTTGCTGAAGAACACATAAAAGTAGTATCTGCATTTAGAATCATTGCTTATTCGTTGTTGTGTTGATACTAGAAGTAAAATAAGTTATTAATAGTGACAAAAATTGCGGTTTCTTTGGATCAAGGTGCGTGGGCAACTGAGTTTTGCTGAACATCTACGCTTAATAAATTGTCAAGCGTCGCTGACCGCTACAATGCACCGTGCGACAGTGTGGGCACGGCTGCAAAATTGTCACTGCGTTCTGCGAAATCGCACAAGCGTTTTTCGAACTCATGAGCGGTAGTCTGGACGGGGCTTTAGAGATATTCGGTTGATGATATCTTTAATTGAAAGTGGTTTGACATAAAATAACTTGCGCATGATGCTATGTTGTCCTCCGCCCTTTCGTAAGTACGGTTCATGGATTCAATGACTCATACATTTATCCACTTCGATATCTGCTCGATTGTAATTCTAGGGGCGGTTACCCTGATTTTTTCAAGTGATTTTGAAAAATGTGATTCCATTCTATTAATGAGGTGCCCCTATTGGCGTACAATCGAAGTAGTAGTTGCCTGAGAATACGATTTTTTTTTACCAAAGTTTAAAGCGGAATCGGCTGTTCCACAGACACAGAGTGCCTAAAAAACGTTGGAATAGAATGTATGTGTGATATATATATATATATATATATATATATATATATATATATATAATATACACACTGTATACATACACCAACGAGCATAAGCATCAGAACGTTGCTTATGAGGTGAAGAAAACTTGCGTAACTTTTTTTCTCATAGAGCACAGAGAAAGCTCAAACTTTGAACATATCTACTTGACTTCATGCGAATTGAAAAATGAAAGCTCATTGATGTAACTAATGCGTTACTAACAAATTTTTACTTGATTTATAGTTTACTAAATCGGGTGATCAAAATGATCAGAACGTTCAATAAAATCATTCATTTCAATAATTTTTCTGTTATATTTGGTACCTAGGCAACTTCTACGGTAAAAGATGTAAATAGGATTAACTGCTAAAATATAGTCAGTTGTTTTCCCGGCTCTTGCACTATAAGCGTGGCTAGAAACTCAGTGACATCATTTGAAGTTAGAAAACTGATAGCTGGTGAAGTTACGTAGTGAAGATGAACGTTCAATTCGTGGCATTGCCAACATTGTGAGGATGTCGGAGTGTTATTCACAGTACGGTATTTTGAAACAATTTGAGAAAACAGGGTGTTGTGAAACCAAGAAACCACCTGACAACCTAAGGAAACTACGGTGGGATAAGACAGATGTATTTGTACGGAATCCAAGAAGATTAGATTTGCAACCGCAAAAAGGCCGAAAAAAGGCCAATGATAACTGCGGCATCAATGTTCCAAGACCCATAGCTTCTCGAAGATTTAATGAAACATGTTTGTGTAGTAGAATACCTTCCACGGAACCCTGCACTTCTAAAAACAACCTAGTCGCCCGATCATTTGCTGGGTCCCCGGACATGTGAGGGTTGCTGGCAACGAAAGAGCTAACGGTGAAGCTAAGGGGGTGGCTGGTGCCCCAGGTGGGGGGGGGGGAACCCAGCTATACCAACTACAAAGTCAAGATTATTACTACTACATAAGGAGATCCACGAGAGCGGTGTGGCAGCAACGGTAAAATGACGTTAATAATAACAAGTTGAGAGTGATAAAGCCGGGAGTACCTGAGTAGGCAACATCCAGGTGCGGCGACCGCCGCTTGGAGGTGGTACTGTGCCGCCTGCGCATTGGTCACACCAGGCTGACCCATCAATACTTGATAGAGCGCCGCCCTCAACCCTATTGTGATGACTGTCTGGTGCCGTTGACAGTACGCCATCTCCTTGCAGAATGCCCCAGCTATTCGGAAATCCGAAGGAGATACTTCCCATACCCCCGGGGAGGGGACATAGATGCGGTGATGGTAGAAGTACTTTCCAAGCTCCCTCATAGGAATTTTAATGTGAGAAAGATAAAGAGATACCTACCTGGAGCGATGTGAAATCTTCGAGAAACTGTAAATTCGGAGGTTTATTGAGATGAATTAGAGAGTAGTGCGGTTGCTACGCGACCATTTATTAGTGGCAGAAATGAGAATTTGTCGGGGCCTGTGACCCCATATAGCTTTTAGTTTTATTATTGTTGGGAAGTATATGTACTCAGTACTATGCTGAGTTAGTGACAGTGTAAAAACTGAGAATATCCCGATCTTGTGTTTTCGGCGTGAGGCGGGTGTGATGCCTGCGGCGCTAGTAACCCTATCCCGAAAGAAATTTACTATTGAATGGAATTAAAGTTCAACTTGTTCGGCTCTGATAAGAGAAAAGTACGATGGAGCAAGATTCTTAATGCACTGAAAGTAGTGTTAAATTCGGAGGAGGAAGTGTGATAGTGTTTGATATGATTTCAGCTACTGGTACTGGACTTCTTGTTAAGCTACATGGCAGTTATGTTAGTTATAATTAGGAAGTTTAAGCCTCCGTTTCCGAGCAGAACGATATCACAGAGGAAAGAGCAGGGATATATAGTGGGCCAATAGAAAATGGGAACCCTTTCACGAAGGTGTTCCCATACAAGATCAACGCGCATGGGAATTGCAAGTCTGGAAAGAAGAATAAGAACAGAATAAAGCCGGAGCAAGTAGGAGTATGAAATTGGGAAAGAAGCAAATTGGGCACGAATAGGCTACGCGGTAAAAGGAACGCATCAGTATATGTACAAGGAGTTATTAAACAACCATGTTCTGCCTCATTTAAAAACTATAGTTGAACTACCAGCTGTACGTATTTATGCAAGATAACGAACGCCCCGTCACCGAGCAAAATCGACCAAGAATTTTCTACAGGATAATGTTGCAGTGCTCAGAGCTAAGAAGAATCCGAGTAATGTCCATGAATTATGGAATAATTCGAAAGAAGCATAAGAGGAAATATCCGTTGAGAAGTGCAAGACTTTTTAATTCACTGGTGTAGTAACAGACGTCAACCATGTTATTGATAACCAAGGCCTACATACCAAGTATTAATGTGTAGGTACTCTCGTTCTATTTCGATATGATGTATCCGGTATAATTTTGTGATTTCGTTAAACTTCTTATCTTCTTGATCACCCAATTTTTCTAATTATCTGTCAACCATGTCATTTTCGGCGCGAGGCGGGCGTGATCCCTGCGGCGCTAGTAACTCAACCCACTAATAATAATAATAATCAACCATGTCATAATTTGCTAGTAAGGTATTAATTAGATCATTGAGCTTTCATTTTACCACATAATGTCTAGTAGATACCGGCGATCCTCAGTTTATACAATACCAATTAATACTTTCACCCAATTATAGCGGGGTTATTTAGTTTCAGAGCATCAATCCCCTTGAATTCACTTTATAGCATAAGTTTACCCAAGTCATTTCTTTATTTTCGGGAATCACTTTTCTATGAATCGATCCATACAAGCTTAGCAATTTAGGATTTACTGTGAGAGGGGATACTGTTGGTAAATAAAGAAACGATTCACAGCATAGCATATATTTGTAGAATGCTAAATTCAAGATTTTTTTTTAATATGTGTTTCCCTAATTTTTTTTTTTCGTAGCCTACATCACACGTGCGGTTATGCAAGAGAGGGAAGATTGATCTCAAACTTCTGTAAATTATGGCCCCTAAAAACAATGTACGAGGAGAAGACAGAAATTTACCATCAGCGAGAACATAACAATTTTGAATGGCTTAAGGCGAGGGAAAGAAAACGGCTGATATTGATGAAAAATTGAAAATTGTTGAATGCACACTAAGGCCGGCCTATCATAAAAATGAAGGTCTTATAAGAATGTGTGCAAATAATATTCCATCAAAGATGACGGACGAGAATATTCAAGTACGTGATCCAATAATGGATAAATTTTACAGTACCTCAACGAACCTTTATACTATTCATAATCAGAACATACTGGATTAGTAAGAACCTGATATTGAGAGTGGCACCTAACTAAAGCGAGGCATTCCAACTACTGTATAGCACACTCTTAAGGGCTATAAAGTGAAAACCGCCTGTATGTTCAAAGTTTAAGCTTTCCCTGTGGTCTATACATAGCTATCAGTTGTGAATGCTTTCCTTACTACATAAACATCGTTCTGATATTAATTCTCATTTGTGTACACGGTCATAGGAGGGAGCAAAAATGTTGTGTATCAAGATAATTACCTGCCAAAATATATTCGGGCCTCCCTCACGAACCCAAGGGTCCCTAGTGTCTTTTCCGCAGGGGATGTTGCAGGCCGCAATTCCTGCTAACGAGGTTAGTTTTGTAAAGTTAGGTAGGTTCTCTATTTTCCTTCTGTTCCTAGAGGTGGTCTGTCGATCGAGATAGCCGACCTAGTTCGTGGAACTTCTTTACTCTCTCTCGTGTGGAAGCTTCGAATGGGGCCGTCCACTCGATTGTCTTCATATTCTTTGCGCCTTTTTCCCGCCAGTAGTAGCGCACTGAGCCAATCCAGTTTTTCTGGCAGGAATGCCGGATGCGAGGTAGAATATTCTTACTGATGAAAAGCGTTATATTTTTTCAGTTGGGCTTCACTCTTGAACCGCCTCGCTGAGTCTACAGTGGTAAACAAGGAATCTATAAACTATAGCACTCTGAGAGCGCATACCTCCGCCAAGCTAGGCAAATTTTAAGAAAAAATTAAAATTGGTTCGGAGACTGTAATTTTTTCTGTATCAACACCAAAATTTAATCATTTGTGCCTTTCAGTTGTGTTAACAGTTTCAGGAATTTTCTTGAAGATCCGTTCGTAACTTTTTGAGTTGGGTTGCTAACAAGCATTATGACCAACCTGAGTCAAACATACAAACCGATCTGCACCGAAATTTGATCATTTGTGCCTTTTAACATCACTAACAACTCCTCTAATTTTCATAAAGATCCTTTCAATATTTTTTTGAGTTATTGTGCTAACATGTATAAAATGCAGAGCCATGGATTTACTTACTGTTGTCAGTGAGGAACACGCCAACGGAAGAAGAGACGCTGTTTAGCTGAACACTCTATAAACGCTGCATCAAAAATCACATTTGCGGTCTTTAAGACAAATTTACTTCAGTAGATTTTATCGTTCTGTAATACATTTAACATTACGATGTTTTCGCCATCAGATGCAGTAAAAAGGAAATTGCAAAATTTACAGCAGTTACATAGGTCTTAAAAGATACGAGCAACTTTTCCGTGAGTTAAAAGGTCCTTATAAGTTTCTAAAATGTACTACAAATTGTAACGGAGAGATAATATTTACGGAACTTCACAAACTTGTATCTAGCTTGACAAATCTCAGCGCTGATTGCTGAAGCGCTCGTCAACTCTCCCTCTGTGGACAGAGGCTTGCTTGTTAGCTACGTTCCATGCATCGCCCCTACACTTGCTCAGAACGCCACCCGACCACAACTTTCATCACGGATTCCGGTGTTGCTGAAAGTGTCGTCCCTCGAGGGATGTCGTGGATTGTCGTTCTCAGGCTTACCTCATTTTTCGTACCCATTTCAACACTTGCAAAACTATTCATCGTGGAAAAGCCCAAACTTCTGTCTGTAGTATTGGATTAGTCAAGCCTCGAAAGTTCAACTCGGCGCTCAGTTGAAACGTGCTCTACGTTGCATGGCGCCGAGTTCAGTGATTTGTGTCTGGTCTTTTCTACGATGTACTGTTTGTCCTAAAGTTGCCAACGCGCTACTACTGACAGAAAGTGAGGTGAAGAGAATCTCCAGCTCTATATTGCCGGATTGTTCGGTCAGCTGCGCCGCTTAGAGCTCGGAGAAAAAAAAATGGGAAGAAAGAAACCCATGAGGAGGGCCCCTTCCGTGCCCCACACGCACACACACGGGATCGAGCAATTGCGCTTGCCACCATTCGGCACCCAAACTCTCTGGGCGGGGCGGCAACGTGTAAAGAATATACCAAACCATACAAATTAACCTCGGTAGGAAGTGCGGCTTCCTCTACGGAGAAGGCCGTCGGGATATCCCATGGGTTTCTGAGGGCGACATATATACTGACAAAGACAGGGCTTGCCAAATATACCCGTGATTGGCTTTTATTTGTATTGTAATTTTAGTAAAAAAAAAAATTCATTGTAAATCTGTGTCTTTGGTTTAAAATAAATCGTATAAACGACGACCAAAATTGTGTTGTGCTAGCAAACTTGAGGAAATTGGTTAAGGGCCTTTTCTTCTTGAAACATACGGCCATAAACCATTTTTAGATGTCTCGAGGTTCAAGTATCTTTTTCTTTTTACTTACAGCTGGACCACATGGATGCTGATGCAGTAGAAAAAATTTCGTCAGTGTCTACAAATTTCAAGCCTGTGAGTAAACTCGTCGAAAATTCTGCGAGCAACTTCAATTTATTCCTCTTAAGTGATCAGTAAACCGCACTAGTTACACATTTGTTTTATTGCCATAAGTCTTCTTTTCGTCTTCATATATATCTTTCTACAGCGCAAATGAACCACGTGCTGAAAATGTGCAAAGTCCGTGACCGTAGTCATGAAACGTGCCTCCAAATAAGGTTTACGGGAATTTCCGAAAGAAACAATCAGCTTCCAGAAGAGAAGACGAAACACAATAATCTTTGTGTAACGAAGATGCATTTTACTGGGAGAGTACATACATCGAAAATCTCGAAGAAACCTCGCCGTACTTAAAGTGGCACGTACATGAAACTACGAAGCTCACCTCAAATTAAATGAAACCGAAGCTTCACTCAAAACCCGACTCCTTGCAGAGATAAATTTTTATACCCTGTATCAATTCATCTAGACTCCACACCGAATTACTATCATTACGGTACCTAACATATCGAGTAAATATATTTTTTTTCAGACTTGATATCATTTGCTTCCGGCACAGTATCCAACTGCTGAATACTCCTTCCAGGCAATAGAATAGTAGCTACATGAAATCGACGACAAAATATATAAAATTCTTCCGGGTATAACGATCGTTAACGAAATTTCAAAGTCTAGCATTAGCCATACTAGGGCACAAAGGATCAGTCACGACAGCTTTTAAGCACCACAACCCAAACAAATAATGAAGCAGCTAGAGTCACCAGCACACAAGGATTGCAAAATGGAATCTAAAAAAATAAAAAATAAATAAATCACACAGGACTCCAAAGCTCTGCCGGCCAGGTGCTTCTGAACACCACTATAGCAAAACAACTGTACGCTTATCTTCAGGATATATTTATGGTTGCAACTTCAACTATGAAACGAAACACAGATACATCATCATACAAAATAATTAAGTTAAAGCAGTGAAGTCGCAGACAAAGTTTCAATGTTTCCTTCAGGTATTACGGCAAAAATAAGAGTGCAAAATGGGACCATTTTTAATAAGTTAGAATCTCTCTAAACATGAAGCGCAAACCACAAACTTCCAGTGACATAAGTTAGTTAAATTAAGCGACTGGTTAAACGTAAACTCTGTAGGTTTGTGCACAACATTTTTAAATTATATAATTGACATGAAATAAGCTTGTACAAAATTTTGGTTTGAAGATGCGATGATTATCTTTGCCAGGGCTTGCGGTCGATGCCCTTATGAGCTGGAATATGAATGTGTCGACAGGAGTCCGCGTAGACACAGCCTGTAGTTCGCCAGAAGTAACATTCCCCGCCGTCTGTAGGACCGCGAAGCTTGACACCGCCGTTCTCAGCACTACCGTTAGTCCCGCTGTGGCAGGAGGATACAAAATCACCACCACCCGAACCATGATAAAAACATAGGCAAGACCAAATATTTTAATGCGAGCACAAGGCAGAGCTTTGGCGTAATGAAGCCGCAGTACACCAAAGAAGGTAAGTCAAAGTCGGAGCTTCCATTGGGGCAGTGAGGTCAGAAGGACGCGGTATGATAATGCTCACTCCATTAGTTATCTTTTCAAAGTACATGCGACCCTCTCATTAATTGAAGAACGGGGGATGAGGAGATTCGTACACTTGACTGGTCGTTGGTATAGGACTATTTTTTTACGTCAAGACATAAAATAACCAAAGTGACCATAGGAAATTACAATCGTCAGTGCCACGCGATGACCCGCCCACATAGCAACAATAAATATGAAAAAAAGTTAATGTGAAAATATTGGAGAACTATTATCAATAAATACATGACTTCTACTGGGATAATTTTGATTTTTTTCTCAGTGGGTAGTATCCGCAGTAAATGAAGTTTGGCGATGATCGGACGGTAACGGAGAGGGTTGGATGTAATTTCATGTCACTGAACATACTTCTGATGTCACAGCTCCAGCGGTGCATTCCTGACTTACTGGATTTAGTTTACTGTGGAGTTTGCCACGGAGGACCTCAGCTGATCAGTAATTATTTAAAAATGAAAGAGAAAAAAGTTCACATAACCTAAGCAGGTAGTTAAAAAAGGGAGAAAATATATATATACAGTAAATGGCCAAAAGAGTCACGCACTGCATTGTTATGTACCCTATATTGTTGCAATATTTTATTTTAGAGTTCACTTGTTACAGAACAACGGTATATTACAACATTCGATGATAAGCGTTTATCGAGTGATTCGACTATTGAATAGTTTAAGCCTCCGTTTCCACAACTAAGTTATTATTATTATATTGGCACAACTAAGGTGATCTAACAGATGAAAGCACAAGGGACATAGAGCATGTCGATAGAAAGGGGGAACCCATGCACGCAGGTGTTCCTACGCAGGATCAACGCGCATCGGAACAGCAAGTCGGGAAAGAAGAGGAAGAAGAGAAGAAAGTAGTATCAGTAAGAGTATGGAATCAGATTGAAGCAAAGGGGGCACGAAAGACAGACGTTCCGAAGGCCTAGCTAATAGCTAAGGTTACGGATACAGACCTCTTGGATGCGCTGCTCCCCATAACATCCGATAGGCGAACCTACACTAACCTAGCCCTATGCCGTCTAAGGGGCTTATCTACTGAAGACCTGTTTGAGCACAACAAATTCTGTATTTTCACTTATATCGTAGAAACAAAGACCCGTCAGCATTACATGAAGGATGCTTCAATGGATTTTATCTAAGTATGAAATCAACTCGGGGCACATGGACAGAAGCTGTATAAATTTCAGAGTGATACATAGAATAATAGTATGCTGGAAACAAGATTGCGAACCTGGTTTATGCGTGGAAGGCGTAATATTCTTCGAGATGACAGAGACGGACGCTCTTTCAGAAAATTGGTACTAGCGAGTTTTGCGACGGCAAAAAAAAATCTCAAAAGACTGTGCATCGAAACTTAAAGAAAACTCATTTAGGAAATTGCAAACCCAATGAGTAAGACATTAATGTCAGGAGCAAATTGGAAAAACGTCTCTTATTTGAGTGAGATCACCGAGATTTAACTTTTAAAGTTTGGAAGCATGTAAAGGGGTCCGATGAGTCCAACTCAACCGGGGTCAAAACGATGGTCGCGTTCAGGTACGGCGACAGCCACATGTGGTTTCTTGCATCGTTCTTTCCCCGGGTCTTTCGTTTCTACTATGTAAATGAAAATGCAAAGCACGTCTTTTCTACTAGATAAACACTTCTATGAGTACTGCCACATACAGTTGTGCTAGAACAGATGAACGCTGAAATAGAACAAGAAAAGCACTCGGAGGACGCACAATTCCATGAAACGCAATGTGAATAAAAAATTGAAATTGGTCCTGAATCCAGGATTTCTTTAGGAGCATCACCAAAATTTGGCATTTGTGCCTTTGGCATTCCTAACAGTTCTTGAAACATTCTTGAAGATCCGTCAATAACCTTTATAGCTAATTATGTATACATTTAGTCAAACACACAAGCGAACAGTTCATTACGAAAAGTGGCTCATTTGCATCTCTTAACATTCTCAACAGTTCCCGCAAAGTTAACGAACATCCGTTCATAACTTTTTTGGGCTATGCCAGTGACAAGCACAAAAAAAACAGACAAACAGATGGTCGCAAAAATTGAGTCATATGCTGCTCCTAACATATCCTGCAAATTACAAGAAAATTCCTTTTTTTATAACTTTTTGAGTTATGTTCCCAAGAAAAAACAGATGAACGGTCGAACGGATCTTCACAGAAGATTCACCGTTTCTCGTAACAATCCCCGCAAATGTCATTAAGATCTGTCCGTAGCTTTTTGAGTTATTTTAGTGACAGACAAACGTCAACGAAAAAATAAACTCCTTGGCGGAGGTGATGATGCAAAAAATATAGAGCAAGTAAAACTGCAGTGCGGGACTTCTTTTTTCGTCCACTTTGTGTATATTCAAAAATGCATATTTTTTCAGTGAATAAAAGCAAAGCAGAACACTAAGTAACTGGAAAAAAGATGCTACATGAGAAAACTCAAGAAAAGTGGCAGTAAGTAAGCAAAAATTGGCTAGAGCAATCACCACGATCAATTCAGTTTAAGTTATCTGAGCAAAAGAACAGTTACTTAAGATGAAGCAATACCAGTAAGTTGAGATTTAAAAACTATCTAAATCAAGTTCCTGAATCAAAATATAACCAATTTAATGTAAAATTTGCAAACAAAAATAGGCAAATAAATGATACAAGAAATATGAGCATGAAAGAAAAATGTGGGGAAATGAATCGACGTAGTAAGTAGGAGAGCATGCTGATGCCCATACCTTGTGCACGTTCATGGCAGGTCATGGAACAAATGATGTTCAAATGAAGAAGTGATGTAATTAGAAAGCAATGTAATAAACCGTTCCCCACACATGGAAAACTGCTGGCATAGAAAGAAATGTGCAAACCAGAAACTTATCTTTCCGAACAAGCACACAGAAAACAAGTCACGCAAACCGGCAGAGAGGAGAGACAGATCAACGGAAAAATACTCAAGAAGCAACTGATAGGTCTGACAAGAGTCACAGCTGATACGTGAAGAAATTTGGTGCAAAAATGGTCAACACACATGCAGTCAGTGAGAAACCGAAATGAATAAATGCAACACAACACAAGTATGAAAAAAAAATCTTCAAAAGCAAAGCAAGGTAAATAATTTGCCATGAGAGCAAGGCAAGCATCCTTGTCGAATTTGCGCAGAGACTTTCGTTGTGAGTATCTGGAGTCCTGCAGGGATCATGCGGGAGTCCATTCGGAATGAAATTAGCAACGTACATTGCCATAGTACCTGTTACGTCACAGTCACGAATGTATTTGAGACGAAATTATGCCTGTAAAGGGGCGAGACCAACATACGACGCAAATGCAATACTATGGAGTCACCATCAGCACTTCAACTAGGTTCGATTTATGTACGGCTGAGGCAATGAAAAAAGAAACAAATACATTAGCATATAATTCGCTGTGAGACACACCCTAATGGTCCAGTAGCAGCATTTTTACTGCTATTCGACAAAGGTCCAGTTGAGGCATTAAGCCAAGTTTTTGCTTCAGTAGATAATATACACCAGCTCAAAGACGTCTTTTTTGTAGAATACTCAGTGCTCAAAAAAGATGAGGAAAGCAAGGTTTAAGTAGTAGGCCTATTTGAAGAAAAATTATAAAAACGGAAATTCATACACGATTTGCTAGTGCAGTGTGAAGAGCAGCGGCATTGCTCGCTTCCAGGAACCACCAGTCACAAACAGTTTTTTTTTTATTCCTTTATTATAGTCCAAATTGAAGGGCGTATTATTTTTCGATGGAAACAGAGCCGTAAAGTATATGAGAAGTGGCTGTATTATGTAACTTTGTGTGAGGAGTTGCCAGTGCAGAAAATGTTGAAGCATCTGAGAATCGTCCTTCATAAAACTTGGCTTGGAATCTTTAATCTAGAGACGCATATCTGAAACTATCGAGTAAATCTTGTTGTCGACGAAAAGAAAATAAAAGTTCCCTGGAAATAGAAGTCGATGATTGGAAAGCTAAACGAATACTTCGAGTAGCATGTGTATTTCATAGAAATATTGAACATTTCACCTCAAGACAATTAGAAGAGCGCTCTACAGACACAATGCCTGAGTAAGCAATAGAGAGAAGAGATATTACTGCTTCTCACATACACTGACATATCTTAAGATCTCAAAGAGAGCAACCCATACACTGCATTTCTATTTAACGTGGGTGCAAAAAGTAACTTCCTCAGCCAGAGGGAAACAGTTTCACCACAATGAACGAGCAAATAGGCGAGCGACAAGCAGTGCAAATGAAGACCAACCTCAGTCGCAACGGAAATTCTGGAAAAAAAAAATATCCATCAAACTGCTGGATGGTGACTTTTTTCATGCCTCTAAGTCGGACAGCTTCGAGGTGTGCAAATTCGTCTTAACATGAATTTATAAAAATATAATACGGAATATGGTGACTACCAATATATTTTGCGCGTGACACCTTACAGCGGGTGAGACAAAATATCGTAATTACATTTTGAGGAGGCAGAAAAAGCTACTGTCTATGTCCACAGTACATGCGCGACTAACATCAAATACCTCGCTCCCGCTGTCGCGGCGGTACTGACAAAATTATACTGCAAGTTAAAGAATCCACACACTGGCCAACAAAAGATGACGAACTTCAAAAAAAGGCACCAAAATAAAGGAAGCGCACACTACACATGAGATATACAAGAAAATAAAACCCCACTGCACAGAAGTAACGAGAAGCAGCGTTAGATCAGCTCCACCAACTCCTGTGATGTTGCTGTACCTGTTAACTTCAATATAACGCAAGTAGAAACTTACAGAACGGAAGTAACCAGAGCAGTAGCAGGTTAACCCTTTGCCCAACGCTGGGGCCTTTCTGTACCTGTTAATTTAATAGATCTACAACACAAGTAAGAACTCGCAGCAAAAATATAACCATAGAAGCAACAGGTCACTAACTCCGAATGAGAAAAAATGCACAGCAATGAAATGCATAGTCTACGCGTGCGAGAATAAACCGACGCTCTGGAGTGTGACTGAAGATCATCTCAAGTTCTATAATAGTGACGATGATAACAGTAAAATTGTAGTAAAATTAACGGGCCGATCCGCGATAAATAATTAAAAATATCACCTTTGAGAGGGCTGGAAAATAAAGCAATGATCACAGATGTGCTAAATTTTATCGGAAATATTCATCTAATGAGAATTAGTAGAGCGCAATAATAGAACTGGTGCAGCTGGCAATTACTGCAGTGTGAGATTTTAACGGAGAACTGCACAACAGGCGGCCAATATTGGGGCATAAATCAATTTCTCTAGCAGCAGACATATACGGATACTCGCTAATTAGAGAGAAGCAATAAATGATCAAAGTTAAGGTGATCCACAGTCTCAGTGAAATAATGTAGCGGCATTTTGAACTTTCGATAATCGGTCGATACGCAAATAACGAAGTCGAAAGTGAAACTGAATCATCAGCGCAAAACTCTCAGCGCTGATGAGAGCAAACGGTTGCTGCAATATGGAAAATTTTCATCAAATTTCTGTACGACGATGCGATAAGAAGTACTCATCACCTGGAAATATGCACGAGTGTATATTCGAAGCAAACTGGACATTAATTATAGCAAACACTCGCAAGCTCCACGACAAAAATGTTGATGTAGGTAAGGTCTGACGTTAAGCTGTAGTGACAACTCGGAAGCTTTGCTACGGTGTAATACGTAAAACTAGACGTGATTCAATATAGCCCATTTCGAAGAGGAGACAGGCAGATGACGGCTAATAAAATGCGTCAGTACCAGCGGCGCAAACAGCGTCAAGTCCAACACATAACACTGAAACAAAGACACAAATAGCAGCAGTAAAGACTGCGCCACTCCGAGCGGCTTCAGTGAAGTATGCATGCTGTCCGCTCTGCAACAATGTTGCGCAAGTGTAAGAAGTCACAATTATGAAAAGCAGAGGCGACGAAAACCCGAACGTGGCACGGTAGTGCGTGCCACTTCCAGCAGCTAAATGGACAAACGCGGAAAGTAGACGTAGCTTTGGAATGCGGAGGAAAGAGAGACGCGATGACACAACACTACTGACGGCAACAAAGACATGGCGACTCTCCAAAGGAGACGTTAGAAAGGCTACGCAACACAGGCGCTGCACAATCCTGAGAAATGGAATTTAGAGAAGTTTTCAGAAAGGATAAGGCTACGCAACAAAAACATTGGCAATCTTGAAAAGAGAAATGAGAAAAAAGGCTACGCAACAGAAGAGTTGTACAATATTGAGACAAAGGAATTAGGAAAGAAGAAGCTACGCAACAGAAGAGCTGCACAATCCTGAGTATTAGAACTAGGAAAGACAAGGCTTGGCAACACAAGCGTCGCACAATCCTGAGACTATAGAAATGAGGAAAGAAAAGGCTGTGCAACAGAAGCGCTGCGCCGCCCAAAGAACTAAAAGCACAAAGACACGCAACTGCAGAGCACCAAGAAATACAATACTGCCGTAGATTGTAAGACCAACACATAATACACACGATAATCAAAGGATGAAGCATCAAATAGAAGATTTTCTACCCCACAAAGCGATCTAAAGAAGCAGTTACCCACTGTTTGTTTTCAAGTTCCAAGGCATCTAACAGGCAAGAAATAATTTTCCCTTTCGTGCTACTAGCATTCTCATGGTGAGTTCCGACTGATAGTGTTTGGAGAGCATGAAATATTAAAGATCAGAGAGTGTGGTCAATGTAAGATGAGGTGTAGTATGATAGTATCCTCCACATGGAGATCTACAAGCCTCCCTGCCTGTTGGAGCCAAGAGCATTCCGTCTTCTGGCGCCGCCCTGAGGCCCCGATACATTGGAGGTGATGGGGTTATCAGGAAATTTAATGAGGAGCCGCTGCCCGTTGACCATGTGGCCCTGGAGAGCAGTCATGGCTCGGCCGGCGCTGCTGCTCTCGCTGAAGTTGACAAAAGCGCAGAATTTCTCCTTCAGCTGCCGCACACTGCTTACTTGGCCGTGTCTGAAGACACAACTTGGGTCAGTTTCTGATGAAATTTTCACCCGACATATACTCCCCATTTTTAAAGTTCAACCTGCTAAATTTTATCTATAATTTCTGAAGTGCGAATGTCAAAAAGTGACATTGTTCAGCAATAGGAGTATGAATGACTCGACGTGTTCACAGTTGTTTCCCGCTCTACTCTACAATGGTCTTATACAGAAATGATATAAAAGAGCTTTCAAGTAAAGTAAATGAAGAAACAATATTCTGTACAAAAAGACGGTGCTTCGTCTGAAGCGACAATTTGTCCAGTACTATGAAACGGAAGTTGGCGCTCAACTGCAGCTAAACAGATCACAATGGCCTAATAAATTTATTATTATTCAAAAGTTCAAATCTCTGTTTACACAATAAAGGCGATATCACAGAGGAAGAATGAAGGGACACATAGGGTAACGATAGACAAGTGGAACCCATGCACGAGGGTGTTTCCGCACAGGATCAACGCGCATGGAAACAGCAAGTCGGCGGCCCACCTCGCGGAACATGCCTAACTCGCGAAGCTTTTCAGCAGCAACTGCGGCCAACTGCAAAATCCACTGGGGAAAAGTCACTGAAATTCCCCTGAAGTCGTGAGGCGCAAGATATCCCGACCAAGGTATGGTCGGCCATAATAACCCCCTGGGGTATTAATAGTGATTGCACTAGTTTCTCCTCAAAATATTGACATAAAATACTTTCACCTGAACAATCTGGAAGACGAAGCAGTTCACGATAAATTTTCGTCGAATAATTATTGATCTATCTTTGGTAACTGCAGATAATCATCGGCAGTTTGGTCATGTTTCCTCTCAAAGTGATATCAAAGTTAGCCGGTTATCTAAGTCCTACAGGGTTTTTTTTATAACTTTTCAGAGACAGACTGGGGTATTCCAAGAGCACGTAAGTGGGTCGAACCCGTCCCGACCAAATTACGTGGGAACGACAGTGCGCGCTATTTGGTGATTTACCTACTCTATATCCCACACATACAAACAAACCCTCCTGCATAGTTAACCCAATTGTTTACAATTTTACTACAAAAATTATAATATGAAAGAGATGCAACAGTTGGCGAAGGAATGGATCACGGATCTTGAAGCGTGGTTATGGCGGCACTGTAGTGTACAGACACAGTCTCATACGCATCCTGCTCGAGACACGGACACGCTAATACAGCGGGGAGTGTCAAGCCTCTAGGTAGCGAATACACATCGGGAAATTCAACAGTTATAATTGAGGAGGACGAAAAGGAAGAATGAACTCACTTGGAAAAAAGTTTCTGCAATTCCTTTTCGGTAACTTCTGGGAGAACATTGCCAACCCATAAAGACGTTAGGCCTTGAGGATTGCGGGGACTGAGAAAACAAAAGAGACATAATTAAAAACAACTCTATTTGCAGTGCTCTTCTCTAGCAAAGCGATATTGTATTATACCTGTACTTTAAAAACTACGCGCATAGATATGCCACGTTAAATATTTGGGCCATGTTAATATTTGGGATATGAAAGAGAAAACATTTACAGAAAATTTTGAGGCGCAAAAATGATGCGTATTGCTAAAATTGATTAGAAACAAACACTGAACTGGCCGGTTTCGTACTTCAAACTTATTGATAAGTGAGACTGGCTGCACTTGAGTAGCAGAGACTTACGTTATCTTAATAACAGAGATTTCTACATTATAATAACTGACATGCCTACTACAGCGTAATAACTGAGACGCACTTTATCGTAATACCTGAGTACATCCCAATAACAACACAATAATAACTGTGACACACAATTAAATTACAAGTACCTCGGTGACATACAACACCTTAATAACAGAGACTTAATTTATTTTAATAAGTGTAACTTAATTCATCTTAATAAGTGAGACAATGTCATTCATCAATGTAATAAGACTTGTGATAACAAACTTCAGGCTTCAGTGATCGTAGTAACAGACTTGCGTCATTGTATTAACAGGCTTGTGTCATCGTACGAGGGATGTTAAAAAAGTATTGTCTTAATTTTTCGTTCCACCCGAGTCCCGAAGAGATCCGAAGGGATTGCAAATTGCATTGTTATGATAACTGAAATTTTGCACTCATGACCTGAAAGTTTCATCTCCCTGTTGCCGATATTTACGGGGTTACACTCTAAGAAAGTAATCCCTGTCATGGACGTGTGTCAGAGGCAGAGATGCGACATTGAATTCCTCCAAGCAAAAAAAAAAAAAAAAAAAAAAAAATGAATCAATCAACATTCACCGGCGCCTGGTGAACGCTTATGAAGCCGACGCAGTATTAGGTATTATAAGAAGATTTAAGCCTCCCTAAATAAGTACTAAGCTCTTCTAAGAGAGGAAAAGGAAGGGACATATAGTATGAGCTGTCTTTTTGCCCCTTGGGTACGTTGAAGGTGTTCCCACACAGGATCAACGCGCATGGGAACAGCAAGTCGGGAAAGAAGAGGAAGAACAGACAACAGTAAGATCAGTAGGAGTAGCCGACGCAGTTCATGTCAACACGATTAGGAGATGGGTTCGTCACTTTCACAGTGGCAATAGAGATGTGTGTGACAAAGTGTGCCCGTCTTCTGGGACAGAAAGGGCGTCATCCTCATCGATTTCTCAGAACCAGGGGCGACTGTCAACTCTGCCCGTCATGTTGAAAAGTTGACCAAGCTGAAGACCCAGATTGCTTGTGTAAGGCCAAAAAAAGGGAAACATTCCGTTTGCAACACGACAACGCCAGGCGACACACAAGTTTGAAGTTCAGCAGGACGATACTGTCGCACCCACCATATAGACCCGACCTGGCACCGCGAGACTTCCACTTGTTCGGACCTGTGAAAGACGCATTACCTGGCGTTTCCCTGACAACAACACCGTAATCGCAGCCGTGAGAAAATGGGACTGCCTCTGCAGGCACTGACTTACGCGACCGAGGCATCAAGGCTCTTGTTCATCGCTGACTACTGTTCATTGAGAATGGGAGGTGGATGGTGACCACAAAGAAATATAAATTCTGGAGCACAAAAGGTCGCTGGTTCTAATGGTGTCACTTCCGTCTTCGTAGCTCGTCAACTTTTTCAGTTACGTCCGGAACGATCCTCGTACGAGGTCTGAGACTTGTGTCATTGTCACAATTGAAACTTGTGTCATCATAATTACTAAGACTTGAGTCATTGCACTAACTGAGACTTGTGCCATTGTAATAACCGTGACTTGTGCCATTGTAATAACCGTGACTTGTGCCATTGAAATAACTGTGACTTGTGTTATTGAAATAACCGTGACTTGTGTTATTGAAATAACCGTGACTTGTGTTATTGAAATAACTGTGACTTGTGGTATTGAAATAACTGTGACTTGTGGTATTGAAATAACCGTGACTTGTGTTATTGAAATAACCGTGACTTGTGTTATTGAAATAACCGTAACTTGTGTTATTGAAATAACCGTGACTTGTGTTATTGAAATAACCGTGACTTGTGTTATTGAAATAACCGTGACTTGTGCAATCGTAATAACTGAACCTTACGTCATTGTAATAACTGAGACTAACGTCATCTAACAACTGAAACTTACATCTGTTAAAATTAAGGTGCACACGCTGCACAAGCACAAGGGACCTCAAAAAGGAACCAACCTCACGCTACGATGTCTCATCGGTAACTGCCGCCGGCTTTGCTCCAGCTGTCCTACAACTTGGCGGTTATGACGTCACGTGACACGCGGAGCTCACAGTTCCGGCAGCTCCAACCGGTGAGCCACACAAACGACTACTACGAAGCACACAACCCCGCCACAAGGGGTAATATATCAGTGGACTACACGTACTCCGGGCCAGTGGGCCTATACCCGCAGCACAAACCAGTGCATGTGGGTTTCCCGGGTGAGGGTGTGGTCTAAATTGACTTTACCTTTACCTTTAGTGGAGACTACATCAACGTAGTAACTTTGACTTACTTCATTGTAATAATAACTGACTTATATACTTTATCACTACACCAGAAACGTAGTCCACCTCACTAGATAAAACTTACTTCATCTTAATATCGTCAGTAACGTGAGTTTTCTTAGGAGGAACTGGTGGGCGAACATAAACAGTTACAGTTTCAGACGCCATATCTTTACCATCGTCCTCCTCCTCTCCGTCGGAGTAAAATATGTTACCAGCTGCCTCGTGGAATTCGCCGGCCAAAAGGGCGTCCAGAGCAGGCTGGAAAGAAGCAACCAACACTAGGTAAGCATATGCTCTTGCATTTGCTCACAGTGAATACCCTATAAAACACTGATGATCAGATTTATTTTCTCGAGTTTTGGCACTGACAGAAAATGTTAATAACGTGGGAATACCAACGCTAGTTACTATATTGCAAGTTGGAGCCTTCCTATACCAAACATTGACGGCCCGAAGAACAGAAGCTAGGGATGCAAAATATGAGCAAAACGCATGTATGGAGGAAGACAGCAATTACACATGGGTAGGGCAACGCAGGAAAGCAATATAAAGTAATAAAAGAACAAAAACCATCAATGGAAGTAAGAATATGGAATCGGGGTAGCAGAAGGAAGAAGTCCCAAAGCCCATGTGCTAGCTCACGCTAAAGCGACTTAGCCCAACTATTGCCGGGACATGAGCTGTTTCAATGTTTGTTTCTGGGACGGCAATGAATTCTTGTGGGGTATGGGAGTCCCACTGGACATGCTCAACCCTATGCCCTCGAGAAGGAAGCAGTATCATCCAATTCCTAGATCACACCATGCTTGACGGCCCACACCTACCAAATAGATCCTACAGGCAATTGATGAAACCAGGACAATGCCTTTCATAATTAACATAGCGACCTCAAACAAAAACTAAACTGTTTATAGCGACGCAGAGAATGCATTTATTGGCACGAAACACACATTCATGAGCAGCGACAAGTAGCACGACCTAGTGAAGCAATGTCTGGTTTCTTTCATTTGACCGAGCAATTTAATGATTTTTGGGTATTATATACAATGCTGCTTTAACATTACTTTGCCAAAAAGAAACGCTTATTACTCGTGGATTTACTATTATTATGCAAATTTTTATTAGAAAATCACTTCATATCTATATTATAGGCGTTTAATTAAATGAATCCTAGCCAATTGCGCTTGACTACTCATGCAATGCTAACCTTTATAAATCAATATCTCAAAAACTACTCATATCCGACAGCTGCAACCTATAAATACATGTTCAGTGCATCAATATCTGCCAGAATAGCGATCTAATATTGTCGGATTTGAGTGGATGATTAGAGAAAAAAAAAAACAACCGCAGGGGTTCAAGGCGTTATCTGGTATTACGAAGTAATGTTTGTTATATATCAACATTAATTGGTTAAAATCTTTCAAGTTACACCACTACCAGGGCGGTCAGCTAAGATTTGGCAAAGGTCACTCTACAAAGAGCAACGCCCTGGAGTTCAGCAACGGCTCTATTAAAAAAAAAAAAAAAATGCACATCAAGCGTTGTGAGCAGTAAAGACAAGCAAGCCCTTACCTGAACTTGCCGATACTTTGCTATAGCTCGCTCCGACTGCTCGTCAGTAAACCCCATTTCAGTGAGTCGCTTGGACTGAACAGAACTTATTTCTTCCTGCGCCTCCTGGCACGCGGGGTCCAGCTCCAGCACACGAGAGAATGCTTCTTCTGCCTCTGACAGTCTCTGTTACACAGCGAGGGTTAGTAGTTCAATGTGATACAGATATAGCAAAATATTTCTTTAAATAGCAAGAGCTGCCACTGTTACACAAGGGGTACCTTGCTCCTTGAGGTATTATGGTTCCACTAGTTCTCTGTTATGCTTCAGGCAAAAGAGGGTTCACTTAGTTATAAACAGTCACATTAAAATTAAATTTCTTCTAGCAATTTTTCTTTACGAAGTTTCGCTTCCGAGCCTTTATTAATTTACGATTATATAGGTTAATTAAACCATCCATAATCCAAAACAAATTGGCTGTTATAACGAAAGGAAAAGGAACAGACAACTAGTATGCCAAGAGGAAGATGAAAGAACGATAGAAGTGTGTTCCCACACACAGTGTCAATGCGCACCAGCGGGAACAGCAAGTCAGGAAGAAAGAGGGAAGCATCATCAGAAATATGAAAATGAAAGGAAGCAAAGAAGGGACGAAGGAAAGCTGTCATGTCCTGAAGGCTTAGTTAAGGCTAGGGTAAACTATGGGGTCCCTCTGGTGGCACTGCTCCCGATAACATCATACGTTGGGTGAACCTAACTAACCTAACCCTAAGGACATTGGGCCATCCTGTGACCCCTCGGGGGTCTTCCGAGCCTCTGCTTGATAATACCGTACATGGTGGAAACAACGTGATCCCCACAAATACATCTGTATTTGTTATGACATCAAATAGCTAATGTTAGAACAAACGTGGCGAATTCTGATTATCGAGTCCGACTCCTGGCCCTCCAGTTTTGCTAACTAAGAATATGGTCCTCCTGGTCCGACTCCTCAATTTTCCCCAACTCCGACTCCTGGCCCTGAAGTATTTTAAACTATAATTCCTGACTCCCTCCTTAATACAAATCATACAACTAGCATTCAGCTCAAGAAAATAACTACTTTGTTGGCATTTGAAACGGAATTCTATATCATTTACACCATTTGGGATAGTAATTATCAAGTTAGTTCATGAAATATAAGTACATCGGTTGTTAGTATTAAGCAAGATTCGCTTTGGACAATCTAGGAACTCCACTGTCAAAGGCAAACACATGAATTAAGCTATTATTATTATAATATTGAGTAGTTTAAGTCTCCGTCTCCACAGCAACGGCGATCTAATAGAGGAAGAAGCAAGGGACACATAGCGTGACGATAGACACGTAGAACCCATGCACGAGGGTGTTCCCACACAGGATCAACGCGCATGGGAACAGCAAGTCGGGAAAGAAGAGTAAGAACAGATTGAAGAAAGATCAGTAGGAGTAAAAGATGGGAAGGAAGCAAAGTGGGCACGAAAGACAGCCATCCCGAAGGCCTAGCTAATAGCTAAAGTAACCTACACAAACCCCTGGGGGCGCTACTCCCCATAACATAGGATGGGCGAACATGAATTAAGTAAAAAAAACTGTTCGTCAACATATGTAATAGCTTTCACCATTTTTACAGCTCTACACCAAAATTTTTTAATAAATTCTTTACAAATTTGAGATATTTTCTAAAGTGGTTTTCTGGAGTAGGAATATCCTCCAACTCCGACTCCTAAAGCAAGTGGGCTTCCGCCTCTGAGCTCTCCTCAATTCCTCCGACTCCGAAACCCTGATTAGAAATATATATAATGTAGAATGAATCTCAGTAAATGCAGTGCCAATTCAGCGGACTGGGGTCATCTTAAATTGCAAATGAACAGTCCACACGCATTACCCTATTTTAGCTTCAATAAAAATAAAGACGGTAAAGAAGTAATAAATATCATCTCTACATTACTGTATTCACTTACATCCACTGGTTTCCATAAAAGTTGATCCTGACGAACGGTGCTGGTAGTAACCAGCTGGTCTGGATACCTAATAGCTGCTTTTCCCTACTTCCGCAGCAATTTACTACGATACTAAGACCATGTTTTTCATAATAATAAGTTAAAGCATGTGTAGTTACAGGCAAAGATGTTCAGAGAGAGGATGAAGAAGAGGCATATCCCTCGTCTGCCAGGAATCACGCGGCACCAATGAGCGCGAGTGAGTTATGTTCCCTTATGAATCAAAGCACATTGGAAAAGAAGTCACAAGGAGTTATCCTATTTTAGCACCCCAATGGGAAAATTTTAGCACCTGTTTTATTTTAATTCAAGAGATAGGTACTTACACAATACGTGGTTTTTTTAAGGCCAAAACATGTAGGTATGCCAAGCACTACTAAGCACTACGATCCCAATTAGGTAGCTATAATTTGATACGTACCTACATACATTCTCAATTTAAATTGATCACGTTAGAGCAGTTATTCTGAATGAACGACCACAGAAATGGCTACAAATGACACATTACACAAGCAAAATGTATTTTTTTTTCAGTACTTTTTTAAAGTAGCTACCTTGCCCATTCTAGCACTTTTAGCACACTGTATACACCTTGAACTGTCATGAAAACGAAGAACAGAACAGGGCATCATAATTAAGAGTATAAAATTGGAAAGCAATAAAGTGGGCCACGAATGAAAGGTGCCTGAAGGCCAGGGTTAAGAGCCAGGCCTTGCATCATCTGACTTTGCAACCCTGCTACCAAGTCTGGTATTTTAATGATAAATAAAATCAGGCAATAACAATATGCAACTCACCCCAAGGCCGCGCAATGCTCGTCCTCTTCTAAAATATCCTTTAGGCCAATTGGGAGATAATTGAATGGCTTTATCAGCATCACTTAAAGCCCTGTAGAAAATACACAATGTTAGACAAAAAAAGGTACATCGGTGCGCAGCAGGTTAAACTCAACTGAGAGTACCTGCTCGCATAAACAGTACGCAACATGACACACAACAACTGTCATGTAGCTACTGCCCCGAACAAAGCCAACCCACAGGATACAGGCACCCATGACACCGTCGCCTATACAACCTCACTCTCACTCATCATACAATAGAAAATGCCGACAGGGATCAGACTGTGGATTATGCAAGCTCAGGCATAACTTTCTTTCTATGTGACTGTATGAAAAGGGGATACCACACGATCTACGCGCTACGAGAAACGTGAGGCACCTTCATTAACAACGCTCTTAATTGCCGTTGTTAATGAGTAAGATTGCGTCGTCTTAGCCACAACTCAGTGTTTCCAGAGAGGAAAAGGAGGGGATCATCAAATAGGTCATAATGTAACTGATTCATTGTCACGCTATCTATAGATATCCTTGCTCTACGAGTCACGCTGAAGCCTGTCTAAAGTTGTATCCTGACAAACACTAACGTCCAATTTCTTATTTCTTAGTTCAGAAAGCCCAGGCTCATCACAAATTACGCCACTTCCATTTCTAGCACTATTACGGTACAGTGAGCGGAACATAGGACAGAATAAGGTTAAGTATCGGCAACTGCAGTAGAAAAGTTAACCCAGGATTCCACAGAGTACACATAGGCCTATCCTAAAATAAAACAGCCTTCTGACGGGCTAGATGCACGTGGGAAAATTCCAACACCGAAGATGGGAATACGCAGCCATGCAAACTTCTTATCAGGGCCCATAAGCTAGAACTCGTGGGCATACACCCATGTAGCGCCTCAGTGTAATTCTATGAAATTACGCCTGACTGGCCACACATATTCGTATATACACTTCGCAATAAAGTGTTACTAAGCACGGCTGCTTGCCTCAACCACCAAACGATAATGCAAGAAAAACCATGACAGCTATGACCTGCTTTCTACAAGGGTAGTAACAGCTCTGCTACTGAGCATACTGCAGAGCTCTTTGATACAAGGGGTAACTACAGGAAGCAGAGATGATTCACCACTTACTTATCATATTGTTGTAGTTGTTCATAGCAATAAGAACGATTTCCCAAGAATCGGTGGTCCGTAGGATCATAAGCAGCCGCTTGGGAGAAAAGCTTAACGGCCCGCTGGTGCAGACCCTGGGCAGCCGCCTCATTACCTTGAACCGCCATGCCTCGGGCCTGGACTTGCCGATTGCGCAATACTTCCTCATCAACTGCAGTAGAACACAGACTGTTATCGCAACGCTCCAAACAATGACACTAGACAATATAACCTTTGTTGAAACTACGTCAAACTTTCTGCTATTGTTAGCGTTAACCCTGACCTAGCGTCAAGAGACTGAGGTAGAAGCTACAGTGTTGGCCTCTGCAACTGAGGATATATGCAAATAAAGAGAGAGCGATAAGATAGGAAAGAACTACACTTTTCATGGGGGAACGCCTTGTGGCGTAAGACCATCACCAGCGTTGAAGGGGGAGGAGGGAGAGGGACACAGTGCTGAGCCAGGAGTTACAAATTCAACGCCGTCATTTATGATGGACAGCTTAATCTAGATTTTTGGCACATTTCACATCTCAGTCAACCCACCTGACTGAAAAAGATTGCGATGATGGCTCAACACCTTCTGTCTCTTTTTTGGTGGACAGACTAACAACCAGACAAACATAAAACGAACAGTATCGCTTCGCGAGCAGGTGAAAACAAGCAAGCATGCTTGATTGGTCTATTTTGATCTGAAGCATTAAATAGGCAATAATTCACTTGCTGAGAGACAAGAGGGCCATTGCAAGGGGAAATTTTTCAAATCTAAGTGCTGAAGACATGTGAAGTACCTATACGCAGTTGACTACCGTAGATACCAGATTGTACTGCCTTCCTACTGCTAATATTTTTCTCAGCTCATTAAAGTGCAGTTAGAGTAGTCGATCAATCTAAGACTCAGAGATCTTTCTGGGAAAAGGATCATGGAGAAGAGCGACGAGAAAGGGGTTATATTGAAGTTATGTTACCTATGTTGGCGAAGGTAGAAATGGAGACTCGTTACTTCAGTACATACGCATCAGTAATAGAAGCAGCAATACTTTTACTAGTAAGAGTAATGATCAGGTTGCTAGCAAAGCGGCGGCCAAGCTTGTATCGTGCGGCAAATCTCACTCAATACATATGATTACAGTATTATTATTACATATATTAAGGGTTTCCCCGCCGTAAACGATGGGTGCACGATTCAACAGCGATCCATCTTCAGAAACAAGAACTTCTTACTAATAAAGTCAATTTAGTTGATGGTGTATCGCTCTCTTTTAGGATTCCTAATAAGGGTCAGTATAATATTCTTATAGCGGTTAGGTATCGTTTTGGTAGTTCTATATTTGTTTTCAATTGGATTTTTTACATACATATTAAGTGTCTGGTCATATATGATTTATTAGATTTATGTCAATAACAAAGGAGTGTAATGGGCCTGGAAATGATGTTTTATTACCAGTGAGGATATTTTCCAGCGTGGCAGGACTCCGAAGTGTGCCTGTCTTTAAGCATCAAAGTGAGGCCATACAGTGAGGATATGCTTGATGGATAGGGGAGTATTGCAATAATCACATATGGGTGGATCGTCTCGCGTAAGCAAGTGTCTGTGAGTGAGGGGGGTGTGTCCAGCACGCAGTCTGGCTAGACATACTTCCCATAATCTATTGAGGTTTGAGGAGTCAGAAAAAGGTTTCGTCAGCGGTTTAATTTCACGCAGTTCACCACAGATCCCCAGCTTGTCTGCCAGGAATCTCTTATTAGCTTCTTGAAGTGCCATTTATAGTCAGATCGGGGAAGGAGTAGTCTACTGGATTTAGAGTCCCTGTGAGGGCTTCCCTCGCGGCTCGGTCCGCACGTTCGATACCAGGGATTACGCAATGGCTGGGGACCCAGCAAAAGACGAAAGATTTACTGCTTCTTGTCATATGATTTTGGATCAGAATTATTAGAGGGTGTGAAGGGTTATATTGCGAAATTGCTTGTATTGTTCTTTTAGAATCAGTGACGATTGTTATAGTTAAATGGGGTAGGGATTCAACGTAATTCAATGCATCATATAATGTATATAATTCTGCTGTGTACGAGGAAGCAACTTCTTGTATTCGTTTTTTGTAACAGTGTGCACCATGTACGTATGAGTATGAAACGCTGTTTTGGGCTTTCGAACCATCTGTATATATTCAAGCTAGGAATTGATGGGTTCCGAAATGGTCTAAGTATTGGCATTTTAAACTACGATTGTTATGATCTTGCTTTTTTATTTTCATGAGATCGATACAGATTTTTATGGCCTTTGCTTTCCACGGGGGGGAGGAGGGTTAAAGGTTCCGGGAGGATGTCTTCATCTGCTAGATCCAACAATACATATGATGATGGGCGCGTGAGGATCCCTTACATTTATCTACATCAGTAGAAAACTTAGCAAAGAATGCACATATATTCCCGGTCTTTGCATGCCACCACAGCTTCCAAAGTTCTTCATTACCATAGTTACCTAAATTCCTAAGCCAAACCATCAAAAGAAACAACTTATACTAGATTAAGGAAATATCACTCAGTGGAAAATCATGCACTGAGGCTCCAGAGCTGCAGCACCCCCAGACTCCTTTCAATATTACTGATCATTAATAGTAAAAATTACACTTTCTTCCTTTATTCTTCCTGCGAGCATGTAGTAGTAGTAGTAGTAGTAGTAAAGGTTTTACTAGCGCTTCAGTGGCACAATGCCTATATCGCGCCGAATTATTCCCGTGGTTATCCACAGGCTCGTGCGCCGCCAGGGCGCGAAGTAC